>PNEQ01133029.1:55296-69752 GCA_003012365.1 Medauroidea extradentata | reverse complement strand
ATCAGCAAAAGATTTTTTCTACTATCCATAGTATACTTTATTTATGCCGTGTGGTAACACTGGACAGTCCGTAGTCATGCATATAGACCTTGGCCGTAGAATAACAGGTCTGGACACTCGCCTGGAAACTTGACCCCCTTGTTGTTTGGCTGTAGTTCACCAAGTTACCGAGAGCGTTGTGCGTCGTTGGCGCTGCAATCAGGGCGGTCGGGCTCCAACTCCGCCCACTTCCATCCCACTAAGATAAACAATTTATCAAAACGCATTTTTTATCAATTTATGAAATACTTCCTTCGCTCAAAATTTTAAATCGTGGCTCCGGAAAACTTTATTTACTTTATAATGCTAACAGTGGAAAAAAGTACAACATTATCGGTACGGTAACTTGACGAACTACAGCCAAACAACAAGGGGGTCAAGCAAAATACATTGGTGGATATAGGCGAATGTCCAGACGACCGTATCACGGTCTTATAAATACAGGAATTGACTGTAGTCTACCAACAAATGATGTTGTGTTAATCGCTTTATGACTGAAAGTGCTGTAATCAAAATTGTACAAGGACATTATAGGAAAGATAGAAGAAAAACACGAGACGTGTTATTTAATTCTAGTTCAAGCTGATATGAGCTGTTCCTTCTACAGTAACACATTGCTCTATGGGTAGTTTTAGTTTTATATTTTGTAATTTATAAATTGAAATGAAATTGTGATTTTAGAATATATTTATAATCTTAGTTATTATTTTGAAAAGTTAAAATTAAAAATATTTATGGACACATTCTAAACTATTAGTGTAAGAGAAATTAAGTCCGTAAATGTGTAACCACCACAGAAAATAGAGATACGAGAATATGAATTTCGCTAGTGTTTCCAGCTCACGCCGTTGATAAAACGTCTCGCGCTTTAACAATGCTAAAAATGTGTACTTTCCCATATTGCCCCTTTAAGATATTCGCTACAGTACTCATAGCCAAAGAAGGTGTTACATGTATCAAACACCTCATCGCCTCTTGGCGCGAAGGACTAAACTAGCGTACAGTGTTTTCGTGGAAACAGTTTTTCAACGTGACTTCAAGCGATGACCCTGTTGTTTAATTTGTGTAAAGTTGGTGGTAATATCCATTGCAGGTTTCTATTGCTTAGTTTTACGATAACGATCGATATTTTCTCGACTACAGCAAAGTGAAAAAGCCATTTTGAGGAACTTGGGGAATCGTGTTTTTAAGAAGCGGACGGTATATTTGTAAATAATTCGGTCACCATTTGACGTGTGTCTTCTTTACGTAGGCAAACACATGAGAAACTTTTTTAATTGTTATACAAGAACAAATACTTTCCGTACGACGCTACCGCACGTCTCACGCATCCGGCCCACAAGCTCTTAAACAAACCTGACTGAGGAGCAAATTATGCATTATGTCTTGCACTCCTTCTCCCGCCCCGTCTTTCAATTACATTTATATTTTAGCGTGACGTAAGTTTTTTTACAGGTAAAAATGAAGACCATCACACCCAAAGTGTCAATCCACACAGCGAAATTAGTAAAAGGGTTAGTTATTTGTAACATACACCCCTCACTTACAGAATAGTTGGCACGCACCTTAGCAGGCAACAGAGTTCGACACTAAATACACTAACACGCAAACACAAGTATACATTGCAACGTACCTGGCAAATCCAAACTGGAACAGAATTATTGCTCAGCGTCTTCATACCAGGGATGAATAAATCTTCACTGAATTGCTAATGGTAAATCCTCAGTGTTTTATAATGACCTGTTTGTGCGCTGCTGAAATGTACGGGAATATATGTGTTGAATTGCTGTTCAAACTTCACAGCCTGGTACACAACAATTTCTCGGCATTCTGCCGAAACGAAACAGTAAATACGTGTTAAAAGTTTGGTTAGCTACGACGCCATTTAATAACAATAAACGACGGGGAAAAAAAGTATAACTAGCGCCAAATTTACGACTGGCGGCTGGCCCCGAAGTTAACAGGACTGTCAACGTTTGGCCCAAAGATGTTAGAAGGGTCCAGATGGAGCATCTCGCCGTGTATTGTAACCAAACAAACGCTTGACATGGCTGGTATCAATATGGCCGACTAATTCAAAAATTGAAGAAATATTAATGAGGAGGTGTGTATACAAGGCTAAAATATAGAGTTTTCACCCTAAATCATCAATTAAAGAGCATAATAAATTAATTTACCATAAAAAATACCTGTCTGAGGTGTACGTTTGAGGTTAAAGCAGTATGGCGCCCGGCAAATTTGCTGGCTACCACTCCCCTATCTTGGCTTCACTCCCCTCGCCAACATTCAGACCTTATGCTACCTCCGTGGAACTAGTACAGCGGTGCTTTTCAACATTACAATATACCGTCGTACTACTAGTGCCCCTAGCGGCTCAGACAACGAACCAGCTACTCGTACTTACATTTACGCAAATTTAAAACCACACCGTTGTACAAGTGGCGCCAAACAGTTATATGAGGGCCTTTTTTTAAGTGTAGTGACCAGACTTGCTCTTCTATGGCCGTGCTGTACTAATTTTATAAAAATACTTATATACAACTTAGGGTAAGAAGATTACACTACAGCCAAATTTCGGGAAAATAAAAACCTTTTTTGCCGCTAAACTATATGCAGAACGGGCGAGTGAGCGATTTTGGTCAGCGCTCAACATCGTTGCCAAGCAGTTTACTAATATTTTAAAAAATGCTTATAAACCCGGAAATATCGCGTGCTCAACGACAATCAGGCTGAACTCCACAGTCATATATACACTCCACTCTCAGCAACGTGTTCATTGGCTGCTCCAGTGAGTGGCCAGTTGTACACATCTAAAAGTAACGAGGGAGCCAGTAAGTGTTTTCGCTATTGGTACAGGATGAGTTTTTATTTGTACAAGCATCCAATCACGAAAGAAACTCACATTTATTATTTCCACGGAGGTAGCTTAAGGTCTGAATGTAGGCGAGGGGAGTGAAGCCAAGATGGGAGAGGTAGCCATCAAATTTGCCAGCCGTCATACTGCTTTAACCTCAAAAGTACACCTCAGACTGGTATTTTTATGGTAAATTATTGTATTATGCTCTTTAATTGATGTTTTAGATTGAAAACGCTATACTTTAGCTCTGTTTATACACTAATATTTTCTCAATTTTTTAAGGTAGTCGGCCATATTGATACCAGCCACGTCAAGCGTTTGGTTGGTTACAATTCCCGGCGACATGCTCCATCTGGATCCTTCTAACATCTTTGATTATTTCAGTGCCTCTAACAATGCTTTGTCAAAGAGAACGTTTTGATAAACCGATTTTAATAAATGTTATGAATTAAAAACTGAAAATACAATAAAATTGTTAAACACCCCCTCCCTCTTACGGATGCGTTTACGCTATCCTTGTTACGAGGGCCTGGATTGTGACGTCTTCAAAATAACACGATGTACTGCACTACAAATCTGAATTAGTTAATATTCACTGATTCACGCTGATGGTACAAGCAGTTTCAAAAATTTTAATCAGTGAAAATAGTCACTGTTAGGTTAGTGAATATTCACTGATTTCTTTTATGCGCGCCAACGTGTCACAAGTGAATTAATGAACAACCACAGTTTTTTCCAGTTGTTTTCAAAGAACAGTTTTCACTTACTGAACCAGTTAAATATTACTTGAAAAACTGTGAAAATTCACTAATTAACTTGTGGAATGTGGGTACTCTTTGTCGGAATCAGTGAATGGTCACAGATTTCACAGTGGTTTATCACTGATTCAGTTTGCTGTAACTGATCCATCCATCTGCTTGAATTAGTGAACATTCACTAATTCAGATTTAGTGTGTGTTACAGCAGTCGTGCCAACCCCGCGGCTGGGTATTCCCGAAAGCAGGCTCGCCCCGCCGTCTTGACCCGAGGGCTCGGGTTGCTAGGGAGAGTTCTGGCCGCGACAGTGGTATACAGTTACAGTTTCCCAAAGACTCGCAGAGCGGCCCTCACGCAAATTAAGCAGCTCGTGTTCCGGCGGTGTGAGTTCTCGGCCGGCGCTAACGAGCATGAGGAGGGACAGGAGTTATCGTGGTAGCCCTTGTAACCGACACCCGCTGCTCATCAGCCGAGGTAAACCTTGAGAAACAACACCCACATCATCTGAGACGAGAGAAAAGTACAGATGGAGCATTATATCGACGGCTTAGCTCTAAAACCTCGTAAGTACATTTCTCAGACAAGAGCAAAAAATTACTTTTACTGTCATACAACACCATAGATACATTGTTTCCCAATTTTATCATAGAAGAAAGCTAACGCACTGTAGACTTACAAGGTTCTAACACTAGAAGAACTATGAAAATTAGCACCAATTTCACCAGGAATGTAAACTTGGAAAATATGGGAGTGCGTGGTAGATAAATAAACGCTGAATTAATCAATTGATTTCTACGCTTTTTTCGAAGCCAATATGGGTAAATTGCTCAATGACAATCCTAGATAATGGTATTTGCAAACTTTATGAGTAAATATTTATCCATAATTACTAATTCGTTAAGCGTGATCTCTTGCGCCGCAGTTAAATGCACGAGGTTCCGGCGTCAGAGATTGTGTCTCAGAACATCCTAACATTGGAAACAATTTTGTTTACAACGTTGGCTAAAACTATTGTCTAGGATTGCTGTTGTTTAATTTTCTCAAACTGGCTTCAAGGAACCTACAGTTATGGATTAATGCTTTTATCGTCAAATTATGAACTACGCCCACTTAAGGGTTTTAGATGTAAGTCGACGATATATGTCATTTGAGATAAAATGAGAACTAAAATTTTAACCTTTCAAACGTATCACTAGACGTTACTGCATGTAATTTAACATTAAGAGTTAGTGTGGACCGTAGCTTTCTCGTTACGCTTGGGGCACGGTAACGATAAAGGCGATAAGTCGAATATAACTCGTCCGTCAAACATCTTATCGCCTCTAGGCGCGAAGGACTAAACTTGGGAGGCCCCTTATGACGCCCGTCTAATGTCAGTGTGTTTGCGTGAGTGAGGCACGGCACCAAGGACGATGTTGACCGGCTCATCTGGTGCGGTATCGCCTCTACCGCAAGATCACTGAAACGACGTGCAGTGGTATCGTAGATCACTCGCTGAAATTTTAACTAGTGCCCGCATATTTTCGTAGCAGGAAAATCCTTTGCATGTTTCTAGAGTAGTTTCACATGAATCCCTTGAATGTTTTTTCAGATATAACATGTTTTGAAACTACCCTTTAGTTATTGTTTAAAGTGTATATTCTATAGGTTATGTTTGGTCAACGAACAGCCACATCATACACGTTGCTATGGTAACAAACAACTTTTTTCAGTTACCAATATGATGGATGGGCTCCTTCCCTTTTCGTTCCAAAGACTCATACTCACTGCCGTAAAGAGGTTTACACAATTAAAAATGTAAGATTTAAGAAGTAGAATTAAGTAGTTAGTAGTAGAGTAAACACTGAGCGTGCATAATAGTGAGGTCACTGCCTAAATTTAGCCAATAGGAGCAGACTCTGAGTATTATATTTCGGAGTGTAACGACTACACAGTTTGATATGATTCAAAACATTTAGTAAAATATTGAGGAAAACACCTCTGTGAAACATGTAAATAATGCTCTGCTAGTATTTACAATTGAATACTTGAATTCACATGGCAAATAAAATTAAATTTCTTTACCAAATACCCCGCATTGTGTGTATTTCATAGGTTAAAGCAATATAGCAGTTATAGAGTGAATTACGAATGGCATCATGGGAGAACCAGGCTGTACTGTGATTGGTTGAACTTACGATTTCCACTGTTGAACTTAAGCAGTAATAGTTCAAGTATGTAGGTCTATTATTCGGTTTGAACCCGTGTAACAGAAAAAATTCTAAGGTATACTGCTTACGTCTTAATGTTTAAGTTTTTAATTGTGTAAACCCCTAAACACATACGTTTTACTCAATCGGTATGGTTCTCTAATCTGTGACTACACCCTTGACACACAAATTATTGTTTCTTAAGGGCGCGGTACATCTCAGTTTTCAACGTCTTTTTTTATTTTTATATTTGTAACATATTTTTTTTCTCATTTTAGACAAAAATTGTGACTAAATCTTCCTCTTAGAAAATTGTTGTATATTCATAGTTTTTGCGTAATAAATCGTAAACGTCAAAATTTCGACTTTACGGTTTTATGTACGCCAATAAAACCAACCGACATACCAAACCGAAAAAAATCACAGTGTATAACAATGTTGTAGTGTATGATTTGAACTATATAAAATAAAAAGTAAATATTTTTTTTTTGTATTTTTAAACAATTTTTAAAATTTGTAAATATTCATTTCGAAATTCAGAAATTTTTAGTAAATACAAAATATTTTTTATATGCGTCATTTCATAGCCGACAACATTGTTATACACTGTGAATTTTTTCGGTTTGGTATGTCAGTTGGTTTTAGTGGCGTACATAAAACCGTAAAGTGCAAATTTTGAAGTTTACGACTCATTACGTGAAAACTATGAGAGATACGACAGTTTTCTAAGAGGAAGATTTAGTCACAATTTATGTCTAAAATAAGAAAAAAATTGGGGAACCAATATAAAAATAAAAAAAAGACGTTGAAAACTGACATGAACCGTGCCCATTGTTTCATAGTATAAAACAATGTTTGCTTGTTGAACCAACTTTATGCACATTTTCTTTGCCATTTTACGCTAAATTTGCATGTCATTTGCAAAGAGTGAGAGAAAAAAATTAGTATATTAGTCATTCTCTCATTGCTTATATTTTATTCATACTCTAACATAAACATAACGACTTATTAACCAAGAATTTGTACATCAAGGCTATAGTTGAATCTGAAGGCCACACCCGGTGGTTTTAGGCCTACGGTGATTTTGAAACTATAATTTTAAAAATAAGGACAAAATGATTTTCATGCCAAAGAATTTCTACATTGTTCCGTTACAATATACAATAAATTTTGTGTTACATTTGCAGCGATAAACCTCACAGTTTATCAGAATGTTACACACAAAGTATCATACATTTTGGTTATTCATTTCTTAATTTAGAAAACATAAGTTTTACGTGTAAGGCAGAATTGCCTTGTCTACCACTTAACCACATCAGCTACGACAATTTAAATAATTTCACAAAATAAGTTTTTACAGAAAGCACGAAAGAGATTCTAAAAATTACAAACCAATAAATACGCTACTAAATATAATAACTGAAAAATAAATACAAAACAATAAAAAATTCAATACATTACATAAGGAATTCACACTACAATCATACACACATTCATACCAATATGTATAACTATCCACTGTTAAGAATGCATTATCAAAATCAGTTTTCATGAGTTTAAAAAAAAAGTTTCTTTTAATTGTGTGTTGAGACAACTTCGATATTACAGGTGCTTCAAGCGTATTCCAGGCGCGCTTGCAGAAACAGGAAAGGATTTGGAATAAGCATTGTTGTGATGCTTCGGTATTAGCAGAGCTAAAGTGGTTTTCGAGCGGTTGTGGAAATAAGCCGAAATCGAACAAAGTATACATAGCGAACGATCGGAGCATCATTATAAAACGCTTCCATAGGGTTGCGCATAGATCGTATGCCTGCTGTTAGACTTGATCTAAGATTTCAGTTCAAAAGTGTTTATTTGCTCTGAGTGAAAAAAAGAAGAAGAAACTACCATGCATGGCCTTAAAGGGGTAAGTTGAGTTGTCATTTTAAATCTATGAATTTTCTTTATAATTACGGAGCAAAATATCAAAACTACACGTGTCCACATTATCCGATTTAACACATAAGCAAAACAATTAAATATTAGTCATAACAGAAAATAAATATGGCAAGCTTATTATATTATGTATGTCAAAATAACGGATGCTACAATAATGAGAAAAGTTTGTATTTCATTTGGTATTAAACATTTTCATGGCTAGTTCTGAATGAATATTATGAGCATGCCTGTTACTAAAGGTTAGTGAACTTACCAGAGGCAACATTTCTTAACTATACGTCATGCAGTAGATAGCAGCTGTTGTGCACTTGTGAGAAAACTATGAGAACTAAAATTGTTTTGTAAGAGTAATATATAGTCACAAGTGACGTGTACAAAACTAACACGATCCCATAAAAATATAACATAATGATTTAGTGTCAATTGTTTTAGATCATACTGAGAGATGACGGTCACTTATATCGTGAAAATTACTCTTGAAAACACTGTAGTTTCTTGCATCATGTATTATTGGGTGTTACACGTCTGACACAACTTAACTTTCTGCAGACCAATAACAAGCACCAATTACTACAATAGCGTGATTCTTATTGGCTCAGTCCAATAGGGCAACAACTCCACGTACAGGCGGTTCGGAATAAAGTGAGCACTCAAAAAAGCCCTGCGAAAGTTCTATTTTCAGCCAATTCGTATCTTTCCGCTAATAACGGCTAACGACCACGATAACGACAGGAAATTTCTAACCTCTCTGGAATTGTGCAGTCAGTAGGGCTATAAATAACAGTTAAATAACAACAAGTTTATTAATTATATAAAATACAATTACGTCGATTTCTGTTGATTTTTTTAGAGTGTTGTTTTATTTAAATAGGAAAATTCAAGGAACTGTATTGCGTAACTGCGCTGCCAACCTTACGAGCAGTAAGGCAACTATAGCTAATGTTGAATTGTATGCAGTACTGGCTAGTGATTTTTTTCAAAGTTTAAATTTTTAGTGCTCACTTTATCCCGAACGACCTATATAATAGAAAGCCAGTAATCTTCTGATAAGTTGAACGTACGTTGAAATCCAGCAACTAGTCAAGTATTCCTGTGACAAATCATCATCTATTAGGGCAAGTCCGTCCAGAAACCACATCAGTACAACATTGTGAGTAGTAGCTAATTGGCTCCGAGTTCCAAACCCCGCTCCAATCGCACGATGGCTCGTCAAGGTCAGTGGTAGGTGTGCGAGTCATGCAGTCCATCGTGTGGGCGGCTGTCTCTCTCTGTCATCGTCTCCGTGTGTGTGTGTGTAGATGTCATAACTGCAGGCAGAGAACATTATCTGTAGCGAGTCCTCCGTTCTCTGCACGCATCCCTCTTCTGCTCTTCCTCGTCCACTGCTCTGGAACAGTCGTCAGGGGAAATATGGGGCCGGAGAGTTCTACAGAGAGAGACAGAAAGACAGATTGAGGGAGAGGGTTGGGTTTTGGCGAGATGGCTGTCTCCCTCCCCCCACCCCCAGGACAATTCCATGCCAACCCCTTTCCAACCCTCTCAGCCATCCAAGGGACCCCTGCCGTGTCTGTTATGTCTCGCCCGAGTTCTGGCGACCGACCGCACAGCGAGATATGGTCCAACGGGAGGGACAGGATTCTCCGACGTATCTCCTGACCGTCCGGTGAAGTTGTGCTGCACATCCGAGAAGGAAATGACGTGTGCCGTGTCCACGCCAACTCTCAGCACGAGCGTAGGAAAAGACGATTGTTGCTGTTATTTAATTTCTGGTTACTGGGACAGTATGAAAATTAAGAATGCTGATTTATCGCGGTAAAAATTTTACTGTTTACTGTGCTTCAATATAAAGAGCGCCATGAATAGAGGTACGTCAATTTCGCGGATTCATCTGACAGCAGCTTAGACTTGTCAGTCCTATACACCCACTGGCCTTAATCGATTATATATTGGCTTATAACCGTACAAGCAGGTAGCAAGCGATATCATTTCGCATTATTTCCTTATTTACTACTGGCTTGCAGTTGTCAAACGCGTTTCGTAACGCTGCCAGCAAGTCACAGACATGACAATGAAGTATACATAATTGGCGTTCAACCTGACCTGGAATGTATCTGCAAAATTTACGTACCTCTAGCCATGAACTAATCGCGAAAATAATTTTTTCCCCAATTTGTTTCATTGCTAGGGACCTGAAAAATTCGCGGTTTCTTTTATGTAAAAGCTAGAATTCCATCAACTTAAAGTTCGCGTCACTTTCATAATTGGTCCTTGACACCTCGTGTGAACCGCTTGGCCAATAGCAAAAATTTAAACTCAATGCAGGCCCATGTCACTGTATTAGCGAGCAGCTAATAAACAACTGTTGTCTGCTTGAATACACATACATTCTTGGAGGCTAACCTACAGGTGAGTGAACCAGCGAATTTTTCCCAGTCTCTATTCATTGTCTTACCTGCACATCTGCAGCTTCGCTTCGTGGTTATTGGCCGTGTGTCTTTGTGTTGCCTCTACCAATCAGCAGGGGCGCAATATAAAATTTAATTAGGATGTTCAATGTTTTGTAACAAAAACTGCAAAAATTATAATATTTTACACTTTCAAATTCAAAATTTTCGTCTTGAGGCCCCCCCCCCCCTTGCCCTTCAATACACAAATAAAGTTACTGCAGTACTACTCGTCTGTGATTTGCAATAAAACATTAATATACGAAACAGTTAAAATTAGCTTATCGCTGACCAAGAGCAGGTAAGTTTGAACTTTCGTTGGTTAATGTAAAGAGAACTGCACACTTAAATCTTGTTAATCAGTTTAAAACGCTAGTACAGCGGATGTAGGGTGTTTATATTCATTAAAAATAATAATAAAAGATTTCTGATGTGATTCTCTCATTTTTAACACATATATAAGAATTCTTTCACTATTTAGAACTACGTCACAAATTGTTGTACCTTTGATTGCCTTACCAAAATCTACTGTATGTTTTAGATTAGTTTTACCTTTTACAATATAAGATTTTCAATATGAACAATCAGTAAGATATAATGGTCTGTAGAAATAAATTATCTGCAATTAGCTGTGCACACGAGGCACTGAAACATTTTGCAGCAGAAATCTTTTCTCAAAAAAAAAAAAAAAAAAAAAAAGTTCCTACTGTTAGAGACGCACGCAAAATTTGCGTTATCATTTTGTAACAGACTAAACTTCACTTTCCTGTACATAACAGGCATAATCTGCAATTCAATTGACAACGAACTTTTATTTGTTGTCATTTACACGTGTTACATCTTTACAGCGATTGGCCTCTCTACCGTGTAACATTCTCCGCGGCAAGTCACGACAATATCGGCCAGCGGGAGACGTCGAACGAGTCTATAGTCACTCGGAGTCTAGTCAGCTGTCAGAAAATAACGCGAATTTTGTATGTCTCTAGTTACTGGTGTGCACGTAAGAGACAAAATTGTGCAAAACTCATTATGCACTCGTGCTCTAGACACACGCGAACGAATATATTCGGGATGAACGCTGGCAGATCTAGAACCTGGTGTGAAGAACTTGCAGTGGCGTAGCCAGTATTTGTTAAATGGGGGAGTGTGTTATCCTGAGAATTTTATACTCCAACACCACCAACCATATCTTTCAAGCGGTGGGGTTCCGCCCCCGAGAAAATTTGGATTTCAAGGGTGCAAGTGGCAGATTTCGAAACGAATTTTGAATATCGAGAGTGTTGAACTGGAACCTTGTATGTCGAAATAATGCAACTTCTCGAATACAGCCAACATGTATGTCACTGTTATACATATATAAAGATTAATATGTGTGTTGTATAGTTTTAAATTTATGTTCTTGTATGGTAAAGATGTCAGAACAGTTATTATGAAATATACTGTGGTTAGTATGTTTTTAAAGTGATTTTGCCTGACCTGACGCACGAGGTTGCAGTTCAACATCATCAGTATTCTACTGGTAAATTTTTTAAATTTTTATAACGTTAAATCTAATTGTTATAAATAGAGGCCCGAAAATTTCGTGAATTAAATTGAGGAGATGTTAGATTTTCAGCTCTTATACAAGTGAGTTACTTTTATGATTGTGCCACTGATCATTAAACTCGTCTGAACCAACAGTAAAGCTGTATATAAACACTACCTTGTCACATGTAGGCTACTGTATATCTGTCCACTCACTGTAGCTGCAGTCAATATACAAGTAGCTGAGGACATAGTGTATACAGGACTGTGGAGTCCAGCCTGCTAGTCGTTGAACCCGCGAAATATCCTGTACACTGGTTATAAAGTGTTTCAATTATGTAATGGGTAAGAAGAACAAGTTATAAGTCTTAACCATTTCTTTCAATTGGGAGATTGCGGCCAATGCCGGGGAAACAATTTGTTTATTAATTTTGTACTGGAATTTCATCCTGAAGCCATTAGCTACGGCCACTTACTTTAGAGGCATGCAATGATGAAGCGTGTACCACTCTGAAATTAAGATTATAAACTCTGAAATTCAAATTATTATTATCCATTTGAGAAAGTAACCCCTTGACCACGAATATAACTCATAATCGTTGGAAAATTCTTGGATTTGGCAGAAAAATATCATCACAGAACTGTGTACTTCTAAAATGATAAACAAAAGTGAGTAAAACACTCGCTGCCGTACAGACAGAAGATTTTAGCTGAGCAGTAACAAACGCTATTATTATTAAGTTTCTGGGAAATGTCTATTTTATCAGTTTCAATTTGGATAGGTTAGAGAGGGACTTGAGCAACTCAAGTTCCCTTCTGGTTCCGCCATTGGAAACGATATTGTAAGTAAAGAAGTTTATGATTTGTTGTTTCCATTTTTTTTAACTGACCTAGCACAATCCTATCATAAAAGAAGTCACCGCCCCAGCCCCCTCTTCACAACAAACACACGATTCTGGCTGTACCAATACTGTTACTATAGAAAGGCGTAAAAGTAGGCCAGTTTGGCATTGTACCAAACGGAATAAATAAAAATAATATTTCCTACTATCTTTGACAGGAAACCAGCTCTTCAACACTTTCTGTACAATGCTTTTGGGTTTTTGCTTGTCAACTTTAAATTTATTAATACTTTTGCGAATTGAAACGGATACTGTTTTCATTCATGCTGTTAAAGCTCATCTTGTTTACAAATCAAAGTACGTTTCCTATGGCCAGGCAATGGCATACTTCAGCGACACTTTCGAACAGTGTATTCAAATAAATAGTCATATTTCTTTCGTACGTCTCTCATGTAAATGTGTTTTCCAGTTACACTGCAAGTAACAATAATGCCAAATGAGATATTATTGGTGTTAACATAATTGAAGTACCCTTGGGATCGTTCATTTCAGCATGTAACATATAAACCTAGTGACGTATTCACAGTAAACTACTTTAACGCATTCAAAAAGTTGAGATTTATGCAGTGTGTACGTTAAAGAAAATATAAACAGTTTTCAGGAATCTTGATTTTTAAATGTTTATATTTCCGAACAAATAATATGAAATAAAAATTTTGAACTTTTACACAATTCTGTGTATTTTTTATATTCTGTTTTCATAATTGTGATATATTTAATGGTACACCTGTTCTCCCACAAAAACTCGGATACAATTTCACCTTAAATAATTGAGATACGATAATTTTCCGGGGGAATTTTAAAGGAAGATTATATAAATATGATACGAAATATTGCCGCAATCTGAGCTGTGTTTGAGGTTTCAAATATCTATCTCAATTGCTTGCAAAATTTTTACCGAAGGAACTGACAACAAAGGGAGTTAAGGAAAAAATGGTATAAACATTGTTTCGGTGCTTATATGTAACAAACTAACAGACGACAAAAGAAGATAATAAAACATGTTGAAAATAATACGAAAGTTTTCCATATTCCAACTATTTTTTATAGACGCTCGATTTTCCCGAAAATATTTAATACCTATGTGTATTGCAAAATAATTAAATCTGACATCTACTTCAGTAACAGGATGATATACACTGTAACGTGTTTGAAGTCTGTCTACGAATCACAGACGTTAGATGTACCGTTAACACTGCTCCAATAATCTCAGTCGAGCGACAAACGTCTTCTCACAAACGAAGCGGCCAATAGGATAACTTAAGTGCAAATGCAACTGTGCAAACGAGATAATAAATCTAATTTTGTACTATAATATTCACACAAGAACCGACGTTTCTGTCGATTGATGGTAATAGATTAGGGAAAAGTGTTCGTAATTGTATATAACATATTTTAAAAATGTATTTTAAACGTAATCCAAAATACCTCGTAAAATGTATTCTGTGAACAGAAAAGTTATTTATAATTTAAGTTTTAAAAGTCTCACATACACATTGCACGCTCAAAGGTTTGGTAAAATTTTCAAAAAAATGTTTGGGAGGATGGCTATTCCTTTCAAAGCAGGTGACATAACTTTTGTTCCCTCTTTAGTATCAGAAATTTCCATGTGATGAAATATGATTTAGATTTACTGGGCATATCTAAACACAGATGCAAAATTTAACATGACTTTCGAATAATGTCAATAAAAATAAAGATACTGTAGTTTTTATTTCTACTAAAAGTATATATATATATATATATATATATATATATATATATATATATATATATATATATATATATATATATATATATATATATA
>PNEQ01133029.1:34693-55196 GCA_003012365.1 Medauroidea extradentata | reverse complement strand
AGATCTCAGTAAAAAGAAAAGAGGTCAAAATCACTCCTGCACTAAAATGAAGCAATTTAGCTCAGTAGACTCTAAATTATTCACATTAATAATTAGAGTGTATGTGCTAGTAATCTAAAATCACAAATAATAAAAAAAATCACGGATGTATTATTTATTTAAGGAAAAAAATTTCGATAATCCTTTCATGCGCGACACACGGCCAATCTTGTTAAACCATTTATGCGCTGTACTAATTGTTTCATCTGCTGGAAAATACCTACATCTTCTTCAATCCTTTTAAAATATGGTTTTGGGCATAAGACGTTGGTTGAAATAATGGGCGTAAACACAACGTGTATTTATAAATGACCAAATTTTTTTAAAAAAGTTTTTTCAAACTTTTCAATTATTTAAAGTGAAATATTTTGTGCGGATAATCCGCAAATATCAGATTATCCACACACGGATAATCGGTAGTCTACTGTGTGCGTATATATATAATTTCAATCAATATTATGGATGAATTTGTAATATAGAACAGAAATTTTAAATTTAATATATTTACAAAACGTAGTAAATTACTACAATGTTTTGCTTGTAAGTAAACATTTCTAAATATCAAAATGTTCATTGCTACTTGATGTCTAAAATTAAATGTAATTGACCTAGCTCAGATTCTTACAGTTGCTTTGATCGCCGATGTAAAATCACATGTTTACTGATTGTACGGTTATCAAATTACGGTACACATTTTATGAATCCTTGACTTTTTAAAACACTTCTTAGTTATGGAACGAGAAAATAAACGACATTACTGGTCTTATTATTTTTTTGTCAAAATAATATAGCAGTGAAAGGCTATTTCTTTACCTGACAATCTGCTATAATCGATTTCTGCGCTTATACACTTAAATGTCAATCTGCCTTATATACAGTATATATATATATATATATATATATATATATATATATGTATATATATATACACACACATACACGCACGCACATACACACACAAATGAGTGTTTGAAAGTTCGAAATTCAAACTTCGTAATAATATGTTTTAGAACACTTGATACCTGTACAGAACATCAAACAAATATAAACCTTCGAAAATTTGGCTTAAACATGCACATTTAAATAAATGAGTATTGATGTTTGTACCATGCTTCTGTTAAAACAGTGACAAGAGCAATAATCCAGTTTGGTTTACGTTACTATCTTGATCGTTCTTATAACAATCCTTTTTACTGTAGAAATAACTAATTGTTGTGTAGAAGGAGTAAATAACATATTTATTTTACAGAACATTTTGTTACTTCTACAGAACGGATTGTTGTAGAAGCAATCCACACTGAACCGATAACCAAACCCCTATTTGAACATAATTATAGTACGTACAGCAACACCTTACATTCAGGTTAAGGTCATCGTTAAATTAAAGATCCCGGTAACCTAAAGCAACGGTCTTAATATTGTTTAGTAACGCCACGTTTCCGAAATAAAAAAAATTCTTAAAATGTCAGAACTTTATAAAGTTAAAATTCCCGGTCACAAATAACCTTCAATAATCCAATCAGGAATAAACCACCTGTGACATGTCGTTTTGCCAGAATGAATATTAAATTTCCCCTGTTAAGTTATTTACATAAAGTAAATCATGATATGTCTATGGTCACAGTATGCCTCGCGCCAGGAAAAAGGTTTGTTTATTCACGAAGGTATTTATTCTATGTATGTTTTATTGTCTGTGGCATAACCACGGTCTAAGAGGTATAGGTCTTGACACTGCGTATGCTCTCCAGCAAGAGAAAGTGACCCCTTCATGTCGCCGAGCGCTAGTAGTAATTTAGTGGAAGATTTGTCTTGTTTACATCTCGCATTTCAACATTTTTGCAATTATTTACATAAAATAATGTTAATAAGGTAAGCTAATATTTTATGTACATGTTTCGTATCCATAAATGCATTGGCGTGTGTGGAACTGTTTATAAAATAGTCTGAAGAAATATATTGTGTATTATTATTTTAGTCAACACATTCGCACAAAAACTATCATTTCGTACCCTACAAAATTTTTGAATCGTTGCAATGTGCATCTACATGTAAAAGATTGAAAAATTAAATTTTATTGTTGTAAAAAAATGTGTTCCAATATAAAATTACGTTCCCATTTTTTCTTCGGTATAATACTCGCAATTCCAGTAACAACTTCACATATTAAGCTAAGCCAAATACAAAAACAAGACAAATCTTCCACCAAATTACTACTAGCGCTCGGCGACAAGAAGGAGTCACAATTTATTCCCCAGTGTCAAGACCTCTACCTTCATAGACCGTGGGCAGAACTTAATTTTTTTTTCTTTTTCTTTAATATTTATAATGTTGATTACTGAGGTCACGGATCTGAGCTGATCCTGGGTATCGATAGGTCGCGGTGGTCAAGGAGAAAGGGCGTGAAGACGAAGTTTTTTGTTCGAGGATAACAACAACACGATTGTTTAAAAAAAAAAAAAAATATTTTTTTTTTTTTTTTTCATGAATGACGACGTGCTGATTTCAAGACTTCTAGAGTTGATCACCTTCGACATCGGTTCGAAAAAATACCAGAAGGAAGGAAGGATGTCTTTTGAGCTGGGAAACCATATCCCAGATGTTATTTTGAAAGATCCAGTCGTTTTACGAGTGTGACGTCGTGGAAGATTTGCGGTAATCTACACATTCAAATTCGAACTTTGCTGGGGCTTCTCTTATTTATCAAAGGCAGAGACTCATTTAAGTGTTCAAAACTACGGATTAAGTTCTTAAATACGAGACATTCTTCAACACCTGTGTTTTATTATGCGCCCACAAATAATAACCCACTGCCGGGACACTAAGAGACAGTTCGTATAGAAATCTGAGTTTTAGTCATCGTTGAGTTTTCTGAAGCCACCCGCCTAGTTCGTACCCAGGAGAGGTCGGGTCGCCACTCCAGCTTACTGAGTCACGACTCCACCTCATGTAGTTTTTATCTTGATTTAGTTTCAATAGCGTAAATGATTTGTAATTTCCTGTGTTTTCACCCATATAAGAACTACTACATCAAATTTATTTATTTCACTTAATAAATCTATTGCACATACAGGAGGTTATTGATCAATTTCTTTCCTCATTTCTCTGGTAGAAAGTACTGTAGCTTTATTTTCTCCTTTAAACCTTACTGCACAACAAGGTATCATTGTGGAAGTTGAAGAAAAGAAAAAAAAAGGAATATAATTCATATACGTAAAAAGATAGATATTCAAGGAAGTCGAATATCACACACCTCGGCATATTTTTTACTTGAATTTGTTTTTTTTTAATCACATCCCGAAGTTTCCTATAAACACGTCCGAAACTAGAATGACACAAACTGTAACAAACATGTTCGTGTAAGTTACGTCTGGGAGTTCAAAGTGAACCAGTGAATTGACGACATGGTGAAAGTAATACTCGCCAGCCAATTAATTTAACTAACGCTAGGCCCCTTATAACACCATTGCGTCTAATTAATAATAATTAATGAGACGCAAGTTTTATTTATCACATCGCCCAGTGTCGTAAATGTTAATCAGGCATGCAGTAAATAACCATGTTTCTTGGCAGTGTTAAGTATTTCAAATCAGTAAACTGTCTAAATAGTTTTATTTCTCCAAGTTTGAGAATAATCGTAAAATGATGTCATTTCAAGAATATAAGTTAGGGACAAAACTGTGATTTCAATACTAAAGTAAAATAATTAAGCTTATATAAGTTTAAGAAACTAATTTAATTTATGTAAAATGGCATTTTGACAATTGCGAAATAAATACGTCAGGAGAAGTACGTTCTTGTGAAACATTATTTTTTCCTTCTGAAGTGAATGTGATGTTTCGTAATCTTTTTTCTTGTCAGAATCTTTACAGTTTGGCTAAGAGAAACCACGACATGCACTTAATTCGGGGGAGGAATTTAAAACCGAGAGACGGGGAACAAACGCGGTGACCGAGAGCGTTTGCGATTGCTTTCTTCTGCAGTAGACAGCAAAACTGTGGACGAGACTTATTGCGTCCCTCTCTGTCTAGTTCTCTCTCTTTATTTCTCTGTCACTCCTCCTCCTAGTTCTTTCTTTTCCCTGTCACTCGCCGCGGTTCGTATGTCGAAGCGGTGCCCGGAGGGGGCATAAACCCCCTAGACAAAGCGACGTTTGCCAACCCCTACGAAGGGTAGCAAATAGTAATGTGGGAGAGGAATGATGTGGGACGTCATCTGTTGGAGTTGTTTGGTCCCGAGGGGATGAGAATCCCACGGATGCTGTCTTCTCGGACAAGTTGGGAGACCTGTTACCCTCTCTGTTTTATGTCTGCTATCCATCTGAGAGTTTCTCTTGATCGGCGAAGCGAGATCCTCCTGTCCGTATTAAAATAAGTTGTTCTCAAAGAACAGTTTTTTTAGCAGTTACATAGGATTCACACACCCGTAAAATTTGCTTTTTTTAGGCTGTTCAGGTTCCTATTTGCCTGCGCTAAAAACGCTCTGCAGCGTGTTGCGATTAATCGTTTTGTGAGGAAACTACTCGACGCGCATTGCAATGTATGTCTACAAAAAGAACGCACACATAAAAAAACGCTTCTATAAGATTAAAAATTAGTAAATCTTATTAGAAATATGATCTTTAGGCCCCTCAAAATGGCTAAAAACTGCCTTTTCAGACTGCCGTATCTATAAATATATCGGCCGGGTTCGAAAAACGCAATGATAGAAGCATGCGTTAGACTTTAAACGATAGTTTCCACAAATAAAAGACATGGTCACCGCTTAAAGTCCCATATGAAAATTATTAATAGTAAAGTTCCACACGCCAGTTGCGTGGCAGGCGCGTTGAGACGATACTGCGGTACATATGCCGGCTGACGACGCCCTTAGTGCGCTATCGATTTTGTGCCTCAAACACACTAACGCAGCCTCACTAGGTAAGAACCATTTCCCTAAGCAAGAGTTGAATCAACATCTCAACTGTGCAAATCCAAAATATCCTTGACTGCTATACTTGACATCGTAAATTAACTATGGTCAGAAAGAGATTAAGTGATTTCCAATGCTACACCTTTTTATGCTACCACAGACGAACAGTAACATAGACAGGGAATGACGAAGTGGTTCATTTGGTACGGGCGAACATTGACTCTTCTTGGCTGTCAGAATCTGTCGATGCAAGACATGTACCTGTTTGGCTCCGTCATGTTATGGCAGGTTTCTTATTGGCCTGGCTGCCACCAGCAGGGTAACCACCTTACCCTGATTGGTGGTAGGAATTTTCGCCATTTTGCTGGTCAGCGAAGCTGTGTTGGCTTGTGTGACTGAGTTTGTCGTCCTACCGGCTATTTCATGTTTGTATTCCAAAATATTCTGTGACATTACCATTGTCTCGATACTGTTCTATGACTTGGATAGCAAAGGAATTACCCCACGAACAGAGAAGATGCGATTCTGATATTTAGAAAAATATTTGAAGAGAAATTACCACACGGCTGTAATTCATAACCTGTGGAGCAATTTGAATGACTTGGTGACGAGCATGTGACATCAAATTTACTAAACAGTTCGTAGCTAGACTTCACCCATAATACAGTCCTATACAAGCAGAGCCTTTACACTATTATCCACTGGCTTCTAACTCTAGAAGCAGGTAGCTCGCAGTAGCCATACGAATTTTTTCCTTATATTCATAATTATTGGCTTGCAGTAGTTAAACATTAGTAACTATGAGTGATGTTCCGAAAGTAAGTTTTTTTTAACATGGGAACATCATTGCTAAACAAAATATACTATGGTGTCCTGGACTATTCACCTTGCACTATTTTTCGACATAGTCACCTCCGATATTGAGACATTTGTCGTAGTGATGGGAGAAATTGGATCACCTGTCGTACAATCCCATCAGACTTTCGCCTGTTTCCTCATTTAAAGCCGGGCTCTCTTGACTTCACCTCCACAACAATATCGATGTGGAGCAGTCTGTGTGACAATTCCTTGCATCGCAAGGGACCGTGATTTACCAGAGTGGACTCTTCAAATTGATTGCATGTTATGACAAATATCTCAATCTCTGTAGTGACTCTACCTGTCGAATAGTGCAAGGTTTATAGTTCATGATACCATTGTGTATTTTGTTTGGCAATAAAATTTCCATTGAAAAAAAAATCGAAACTTACTTTGGGAACAGCCCTCGTACGTTGACAGAATGAAAGTTAGGGCAAGAACAGTGGACAGGCCATTGCGGGGTGTTATGCAACAGTAGACGAGCTTCCTGCTACTAAGATGACACTTTTCTTCCTCACTCTGTTTTAATCAGGTCGTATGTTGAAGATCGGTTATGGAATAATATTTCCCTATATTCCATTTTACACTACATTCTGTACTCTTACTCCACCTAACTGTAACATTCTTCAGCTAGAAACCTTCTATATTCCAGTTGTATCAGCAAGTAACTTAAGTAACATTCTTTAATCAGTTTATGTATTTCATTTAGGATAAGCATTCCTTATTTTGTCACTTGTGTGAAAATCATAATTTCTGGTGGAAGCGTTGGGTAATGAATATTCCTGGAGTGAGATGGATAATACACTGTGTAGTGAGGTTTAGGGGTGCAAGGCGTAAAGTGCAGATACAAGAGACGAGATTCACGACAGCCCGCATTGAACACAGTTGGCGAGGAGAGGGTGGCATTCCCTCCCATGTCCTCTGAGGTCATCAGGGGTGAGAATGGGCAAGGAATGGAGAATGTGTGCGAGTGTGGCTGGAGGAAGGGGTATCGATTCCTCCCGGAGGGGCGGTTCTGGGGCCAGCTGTCGTGACAGGCATGCCAACTTCAAAGAGGGGAGGTCGCCGAAGGCCCGGGTGTAAGGACGTGCCCTAGTCGCAAGCTCGCATATCACGTGCCGGCGTTCTTCGTCCTCCATCTCCGGTCCGCCTGGCGACGGTAGTAAATATAACCCTACCACCTCGTGTTCAATGTACTTACATCCTTCCCTCTTCTCCTCAAACTCTTACAACGAAACTAACATGTGCTAAACTGTTACACTCCTGTACCCCACACTGAGATTAAGAGTGTTCAAATTTATTGTGGATATTTCATATTTTTACTGAGTTGTATCAACTTAAATTGGCTGAACTTTTCAAATAAATAGAAAACAAAACTACGAGGGTTGATATATTTAATTAAAATGTGTTTTTAATTTTAAAAAATAATTAATTAAATGCTAAATAACAGCTTGCAGAAGGTTATTTAAATTCCATAAATCGACTTCTTCTAAATCGACTTCTTCTAAATCTGCCTCTTTGTCAAGCTGAAATATAGATTTACTTGAGACTGTAAAGGCAGTGAGATGGGTTTTACATGAATAACATTAAATTGAATTAATAATGTGCATAGTACCTCAAGTATTTTATCCTAAAATAAACAGCTTCACATTTTTTTTCTAACCCTCTGCCACTGATGA
The DNA here is from genome assembly GCA_003012365.1 of Medauroidea extradentata. Taxonomy (NCBI): domain Eukaryota; kingdom Metazoa; phylum Arthropoda; class Insecta; order Phasmatodea; family Phasmatidae; genus Medauroidea; species Medauroidea extradentata. The sequence goes on along the minus strand of PNEQ01133029.1, from coordinate 47,712 downwards.
GAGATCAAAACCTTCATAAATCTAAGAAAATGTATAAAACCATTTAAGAAACTCGAAAATGTAGATGAGTTATTCGTGGCAATAAAATCAATATTTGGTTTTCACTTCGAATACTGTGTAACTTTTAAACATGGTCACTTATAAACAATTAGTAGTAAAATTATTTTTCAGTTCCTGTAAATTCCCTCAAATACATGTATTGGTTTTGGAACCGACCAATAGTTATAACTGACCTGTATTAATGAGACATTTCACTAGTACCTTATGTCACAATGTTATTAATATATGTCTGTAAATTTCACGTTATTATCGTACTGCAGACTGGACTCAAAGTGACTGCGATTATCTAACTTCCGCCATTGGCCAATAGTTTGTGTGGCGCGCCTGTAGAATTTTCTCAAGAAATGATATAAAATAAACTGTAAAATACCCACTATTCTTGTGCTGAGGCAATATCACGGACGGTATTCAGGTGAGAATAGGTCGATTAGTTATAGTCTGTCGCCAGATAATAATACAAAATTTGCATGTATCAGTTATTAATTATATATAACCGTCGCCATGTGTCATTCTAATTTGCTAAAGAAAAACTATGCTACGAAAAAGTACTACGACGAAAATGCCAACAAGTGTTAGAGAAAGGGGCCTGTTGCGAATAGGCACGAGGAAATATTCACAGCTTTCCTGATCTAGCCTCCAAATACATCTACGAATTAAAGTAGACAACAGCTGCTCGATAACACTTAGAGGCCGGAAAAATTCGCGGGTTCGCTGACCTGTAGGATAGCTTGCAATAATATCTATGTACTGAATGTGATAGCAGCTGTTTATTATCTGCTCGCTGACACAGTCAAACGGGCCTGTATTCAGTTACAGTTTTATTATTGGCTCAGCTACTTCCAGGAAGTGTCGAGTAAATCAACTGCCAACTGTGAACGTGGTACAGACATTTTAGGCCTTATTCATAGTCGTGAGATAGTTCCGAGATGATCCTGAGATCATCTTGTGCCAGTTAGTCCAGGGTTGGTCCTATAGTCCGGACCAAGTGTTACCTTATTCATAAACGCCAAGTAACGTCAGACTAGATATAGTCCGCGTCTATGAATAAGACAAAAAAATAGTCCGATGATAATCCCGCACTAGTCCGGGTCAAAAACGACTATGAATAAGCCCCATAGTTGCTGGGATTCTAGCTTGCGCCTAAAAGAAAACGCAAATTTTTCAGGTCTATAGTAAAATAACATGACCCCGCAATACATACTTGAAGTACTAATCAGACATAAGCTAAGGTGTCGATTACAGTTTTACTTGTAATACATATTAAATACTGAGCATTATGTTATATCGACGTATCTTCACTCCTACCCAACTTTCTGTTATTCGTGGTTCCGGGTTCAGAGTTCAGGGTTCGGATGGTCGCGGGTTTCCTAGGGGCAGTAATTTAATTTTTTCCATCCGTAGTCGCATTCAATAGCTACATTCGTTGCCAACACGATAAATCCGTTAAAACAATTCCGCGACAGTGCAGCTAACGCAAGCAAGCAAGACAACGATGAGGAGGGCTAACTGTTCAGGCGTAGCTATGTAAATCGCATGTTAACAGAAAGCAGCAAATCAAGTACTAATATATTTTCTCACATGAAATCGAATAAAAAATACCTTTGAAAACATCGAGAATAATGTTCAACATTATCATACCAATAGTTTTTACCAAAGAAGTCGCGTTAGATTATATTACACCTCGTCTAGTCACTCTTTTCTTGTAAAATAGTATGCACTTTGTACGTCTATTTCTTTCGATCGTTTATATATGTATAAACATCGCATGGCTCACTTTTGTTAAAACATAAACAACTCTCTTACACAGGAACACAGTTAACATAAATTAAAGATACACACTATCCATAACTCAGTATGTAATTCTTAGAGCCACGATTTTATGGTGAAAAGATTTTTGCACCATTTGGTTTCCATGCCTTATGTTCACATCCGCAACTCTGGTTCATGGTCAAGTGTTTGGACGTTTTAACTGTCACACGTCTTGAGGTTCTACTGACAAATCACAGACGTATTGCGTCACAGTAGCCTCACTGTTATCGGTGCAGTCAAATGAGGGACGTGTCTGAACAAAGACACGCTGCCAATAGCCGTGAAGCAGAGTTGCCGAGGTGCTCGCGAGACACTGAAACAAAATGTTGCAAAATTCTTTTCGCGACAAAATCGTGGCTCTAGTACTTCTTTATCTAATTATACTCCATTTCACGTAAATTTGGGTAAATTTGACAGCAACTAATGGGCAATAATTTTCAGAATAATTTGTGATTTGTTGCACGTTGCACGACAAGTTTAGCTCTAAAATTAACCTGAGATGTTCATTTCAGCATTTGTACTGCAAAGTTAGTCTTTTGTAGTGACATAAATAACAAAATATTACAAATTATTGCCCATAAGTTAATGTCAGATTTATCCAAACTTATATGGAATGGAGTATAAGTACAAGTAGCATTGCAACAGTGCGTACCGCAACTACGCTGGCTCCAGACAGAATTACGTACTGAATTTCACAGATAAGAGCCCGTCCTATTTTCATCGTAGTGTATGTTCATGCACATGCGCAGTGCACACTTTCATCCACCGCGCATGCAAAGTACGCACGTAGGGTTGCCAACATGCTTTGAATGTAAATAAAATTCTTGTTTCCCACTGAACAAACGACTATCAGAGTTTTCAAAACCCAAATAACAAAAGATTGTTTCACTTGTTTTTATTCAGCAACTGCACGTATGTCTTGTATTGTGAAATACTTTTCGGGAATTTTACAGTTACACTTTATGGAATATAGCAACAACCATCACAAATATATTTTTCTTATAACCGAAACATGTTAGTAAACAAAGTTAGTATGTAGCCTACGCGACAATGGAGTTTTGCTACATAATCCTGGTGCGAAAACGTAATCGAAATCAGTGAACAGAATCACGTAAGTAATTGAGTAGAGAATTAAGGATATCGTGTGATGGGCTTAACGAACGAGTTTAAATCGGCCACTTAGTTTATCTTTGTTTATTTAAGTTATGTGCTGAAGACAACAGTCACAAGTTCGTCACTGAAAGTTTTATGGTTTTTGACAGCTTCTCTTTGTTTAGACACTTTTCTGGTTCGACTTCACGAATCAGAATAAATTAATTGTAACACCATACCACACAATATTTAAGAATACAGAAGTGAAATAGCTGGTATGACAGCGAACTCAGTTACACACGCCAGCAAAATGGCTTCCCTGGCCAGCAACATGCCGGAGACGTCAATGCTTTGCCGAAGAGAAAATTTTGATAATACAACTCGAATAATTGTTAAGGCTCAAAAACTGAGAATATCATTAAATTGCCTGACACTTCGTATTTTTTTCTTCACGTCCGAGGCACAGAAGTGCTGAAGCTATAAGGACAACACTAGTCACTAAGCGCATTTTAAGCCTCGCTTTCAGTCGCCATATTGAATTTTATTATTTTTCGCTTTTTTGGAATTTTGTTAAGGCAAATGTTAAACCGACGACCATACCGCAAATTCTATTCACCTTGAGCTACAATACAGGCATGGCAATAGAGCTGGTAATGTACAGTCAGGTCGCAATTTGTCGGGCAAATTATGAATATAAAAAAAATTTTGCCACACACTTTGCGGCGAAATTGCAAGTTAACAGTTAAATCGGAAGGCCTGTACTGTAGCGAAATGTAAAAAGAATCTGAGGTATAATCGCATATTTAACATTTTTCTTCTTAGAACTAAAAAAAAAAAATTAGGATAATAATATAATTCAGTATGACGACTGAAACCGAGCCTTAAGTCTCTCGTCTCAGATATTCTGCTTTCTCTCTCGCACGAACCTAACCGCTCTCCCCGGTTGCGGCGCTAGCGAACCGACCCTCCCACCCCACAAGACTGGAGAAACTTGGTCCAGCGTCGCGACGCCACGTTGGCACGAGAGGGGGGAGGGGCTGTCCACACAAGGAATCGGAAATGGCGTGGACGGACGCAAGTTGACCACGGAGTGCCGCGGGCGAACGCGAGACTTGAATAACCGACAGCCAGTCCTTGGTAGCCTATAAGAGCTACTACTTCGTGTGTGTTAGGGGGAGGGGGTGGTATAGTGGGACTGTTTGTCCTTCTGCTCGTTGCTGCGGGGAGAAATACGTTAGCTTCGTCCCTGCAGCTGACATAGTCGCCATCAAACTAACTGGCGCCTTATCATGCAGAGAAGCATCCTCCAGTACTGTCAACCATGTGTAACAGTAGAAGAAACAACATATTTGTGTTTGTCTATTCTAGCAACATTAACAAAAATTCTTAGTCCTCTCAAACATGTACGTATACATTTTATTACAACCGCAAAACATACATTTTATGTGGTTTAAATTTATTATTCACTATTCAGCCAACAGTAATTCTGCATATATATATATATATATATATATATATATATATATATATATATATATATATATATATATATATATATATATATATATATATATGCTAACAAATATTCTTGCTAACTGAATGAAAAATAAATCAAACCATAACATTAGGTTTTGCTCGTTCTAATTATATGTGATATATATATATATATTTTTAAATTAATTTATTGGATTTCTTAAAAAAAACTGTGCATATGTATGTAAATATTTTGTGTGTGTTAGTTTACGTATAAACACGTTTTCTTCATCAATTATATATATATATATATATATATAAATTCCAATAAATAAAAAATTATGAATTTTCATTCCTTAAAACCATTCAAATAGCAAAGTAATTAATTTTTCTGTATTATTATTTTATATTGGTTGCTATTCTAAACATACTTTATAATTTCTTTACGTTAAACCATCGGTTACTTCTTTCTTTAGAAGGTATATATATATATATATATATATAATTATTATTAATGACACGTTTTGTTCGTTTCTTAGGCTGTAATTTATTAAATATTTCTAAATATTTAAACTTTCTGTATTAATATTTAAGATTCTTGGTTTTACGTGAGCTGTACGTTACAATTTATATGTAATAATACAGTTTGGTTTGTCTGCGACACGGTCGTAAAAGTACATGTCTGGATACTCGACTATCTACCAATGTATTTTGCTTGACCCACTTGTTGTTTGACTGCAGTTCATCAAGTTACCGAGAGTGTTGTGCTTCTTTGGCGCTGCAATTAGTGTGGTCGGGTTCAAACTCCGGCCACTTTTTCCAGTGTTTACATTATAAAGTAAATAAAGGTTGCTGGAACCATGCTTTAGGATTGTGAGCGATGGAAGTATTTAATAAATTTTTATAAAACATGTTTTGATAAATTGTTTATCTTTATAATGTAAACACTGGAAAAAAAAGTGGGAGGTAAGTGGGCGGAGTTTGAGCTCGACCGCGCGAATTACAGCGCCAAAAATGTACCTACAGCATTATCGGTAACTTGGTGAACTGCAGCCAAACAACAAGGGGGCCAAGTTTCCAGGCGAGTGTCCAGACCTCATCTTCTACGACCGTGGTCTGCGGCTAGAGAATTAAGTTTACTTTTGCAACCACGTATTTATCTCTAAATTTAAACGTAAAATATTATGGAGTAACATACAATTATTTACATTTTTTTTTTTCGACGTGAAAAATTATTTTGTGCATTTCAGTACTCATCAATATGATGTAATAACCTACCTGTACCGAACATGTCCAGCTTAAAGTTAGTAAATCATGTGTGCCTAAGTCATTAATTACATCACTAAGACATGGATGATGTAAGACAGATATTTATGGATGGTGTATGTTTGTATTGGAGACTAGTTTGTATCGATTCCACGTTGATCTCGACATTACGACTCAATGGCGACTAGTGGGTCATATTGAGAAGTAGGCCATATTCGATACAGGTACCTTATATTGTCTTAAATAATTACATTACAGTTTTGAATAGGTATTTTATTTAAATCACGTGTTTTAAAGGGCTCGCCTCGTGGCACATTGTGTTTGTTTGAGTGAGGTATGGTGCTAAGGACGACGTCGTATGGGCCATACAACGGTGCGTCGCCTCTACGCTTAAGGCGTGCAGTCTTAGCGAAAAAAACAAATTTCCTATTGGACTTGAAGTGGTGACCCTATTGTTTATTTACGAAATCACTTTACTAAAGTCCAATGCACTACCCTTAAGTGGTTTCACATGTATTCGGCTAGTATATTTTCCGCTATAGCAGCCTGAAACCCCCGTTTTAACCCATTTTGACGTGCCCTAAAAGGGGATTTCTAATACGTGTGTTGTCTTGAAAGTACTTAAGGGCAGTCGTCTGAAGTGTGTGTTCTTTTCGTAGACAAACGGCGTGAACACACGTGTATTCGTTTCGGTGTAAAACTTATTCTTCAAACACGCTGCAGCGCGATTTTATGGCAACGAGGCGGGCCCCTTAAAGTTAAATGTGATTTAAATAATGCTGATTTTAATCACACACATATATATATATATATATATATATATATATATATATATATATATATATATATATATACATGCGAGTGTGTTTTTTTTTAAATCCTGGGCTTAGTAAAATGACACTTCTTCGTTCATCTTCAGTTCCACCGTTCAACCTTTCAGGGCTTCCTCGCTTCACGCCGTATCCGCTTCCCGCCTTCTTCCAGCGCGGCGTTGTTATCTTTCGCCACTTAGTTAATAACTCAGGGTAAACTTGTGAGGTCGTTTATCGCCAGTGTGCTGACGTCATTTTATTCTCTCTTCCCACTTTCTTCCACTATAAGCTGTTAAATACCCAGTAGCTGACCCAGCTCTCTAACACTTTATACAGTAGAAACACCGAAAGTGACTCAAGAAACATTATACACTGTACATTGTAATTTTGTTGCTTCCTAGGATTTCAGTGCTTTATTTCCCCGGTGATGTGGCCACATAAATATAAAATATTCTTCAATACTTATGAAATAATTCAAGAAATTTACCCTCGATTTTTTTTTTCGGAAAGTAGTTGCACTGAACCCCGATTTTACGAAACCGGATTTAACGAAATATTTGTTTTTGGGAAAGATTCTCATTTCGTTAAATCTGGGTTCTATGTCAGTCCACAAATAAGTCCACGTGTATTTTAATTCAAATAATTTTCATGAAAGAGTTACATTAATAATAGAGATGATGGTTTATCGCGGGAAAACTTGAATATTTGCTGGGTTTCAACACACGTTCAGCTGACCAGAAGATTACTGGCTTTCGCTTGTTCGTAGAGCTATTGCCCTATTTGACTGAGCCAATAAGAATCCCGCTGTTGTAATATTTGATGCATATTACTGGTCTGCAAAAAGCTACGTTGTGTCAGAAGTATATCACCGAATCATATATGCTGCAAGAAACTACACACTCTAAAAAAAATTTTGTAAAATTTACAAGGATAATCTTTGTACTTTTACAAATCCTTGTAAAAGTACAAAGAATACCCTTGTAAAATCATTAGTTTATGAAGTTACAAAGGTAAACTTTGTAATAGTACAAAGGAATTCCTTGTACCTATACTGACAGTTCCTGCACTGTAAATTATTTTGTAAAATATGACAAGGCACTTCTTCGTAATTGTATAAACTTTTGTAAATGTTGAAAATATTCTTTGTAAAATTATTAGTTTATAATGTTAAAAGGATTTTGTTTGCAAAAAAACTTAGAAAAAAATATTGTGGTAGCCTACAAAAAAACCGTAAGTTCGCTGGAAATTACTTATGCAAAGATCACAACCTCTGAAAAGTATTTTTCTGGAATAAAGTGAATATTTATATTAATTGCGTGCTTTAAAAATAATTATTACCGAACTATACATTGAATGTATACAAATAAATAGAAACTAAACGATATGTAAGTCACTGAGGTCTAGGGGTAAGGTACGTGGGGTTAGTGGTTCGAAATTTATCACCTCCCAAGATTTTTTTTTATTGTTTCAAAATAATCTCTTGTTTACGTCCTTTATTCAAAATTTATTTTATAAATAATTTCAGTGTTATTTATGAAGTACAACGAACATTAAAATTGATTATTTTCCTTATTGAAAATACAGCTACAAGGCTAGTCCTTGTAATTTTACAAAGCTATACTTTGTATTTTGTTACAAGGATAACCATTGTAGTTTTACAAGGAATTTCTTTGGCAACTGGGTTTCCAAAGCTTTTCTTTGTAAAATTACAAAAATTTTTTTTACTGTGCAGTGTTTTCAAGGGTATATTGGCACAAAACATTTTCGCTATATACCATCATCTCTAATTATTACTAAAGCTTAGTTGGTTTCAATATCTTGTATGCACATTTGTAGCTCTGCTTCCTGGTCAGTGATTGGCAGTTTTAACTTCACTGAGCTTGGTTTTCTGCTGGCAAATCACAGTCGTGCGGTGCCACAATTGTCAAACTCTGATTGGTGCAGTCAAGTAAGAGATATGTCTGAACAAAGACACGTCGCCAATAATCATGAAGCTGACCTGCCGATGTGCACGAAAATACTGAAACAAAGTTCTGCAATAATCTTTTCACGTCTAAATCGTGGATATAGTTATGAGTAATATTGTTTGTTATTTTTATTCCAGTTGTGGTAGATGTTCTGTATCCAAATAAGTTCCACATTCCTCAGTTATACAAACTGCTAGTACCAACATGGATTCACTTTGAGATGCCAATCTGGTACGGTGATCAGTAGAGACGGGAAAAATTCGCGGGTTCAGTCACCTGTAGGCTAGCCTGCAACAACATCTTTGTATTCAAGTCGACAGTAGTTGTTCGTTGGCTACTCGCTGGCACAGTGATATGGACCTGCATTTAGTTGCTTCTGTACTCAGGGGCGTAGCCAACAATTTTTTTCAGGGGGGGATATTACCCATTCACGACACTAATATAAGGGGGGGATCTCCGGGGGTCCTCCCCCGGAAAATTTGGTTTTTTTTAGGTACAAAATGGTGCTAGTTAAGAACTTTGCGAACCAAAAAATTAATATACCACTTTAATAATTTAATAAATTTTATTAGTTATAATTTAATTTTAACGTTTCCATAGAATTTCAGGAAGGGATATATCCCGATTTCCCCCCCCCCCTTAACTACGTCCCTGTCTGTACTATTGGCTAAGCGACTTCCAGCAAGGGTCAAAGACGTCACGGGCCAACTGCGATAATGGCACAAACTAACAGTTGCTGGAATTCTAGCTTGGGGCCAAAAGAAAACGCAAATTTCTCAGGTCCCTAGTGATCAGTTTTGTCTTTCCCTGATATTGCCTAACTAGTTTCTTTCTAGACTAGCTCAATATTCCTTCAGCACCTACTACAACATGCACTTTGCGGTATTTCAGACCCGTCTCAGGTTCTTTGCGTATCGGTGGTCAGGTCATTCAACATTTAAAGGCTTCTCTGCGCATTCAACAATTATATTTTGTGGTCATTCGGGGCAGTAGCATCGAATAAAAAAACACTTTTTTTTCAAGCTGCGTATCACAATGTCAGCTTTGTCTTTATCAAATGGTGAAATATGTTTACAACTTTTTCCTTGATCATCACTTGTGACTGATGGTGTTTATCCACTGCCATAGCCATCTTTAGTAGAAGGCCGCGGCCTTAGATCTGGCAACACTGTCAGGAAGGGTCATTTTAACAATTTTTTTAGCTCTCCAAAGACAATGACTCTACCTGATTCATTATTGTGCCGTACATACCGTCGAATCAAGGGAAGCCATTGCCGTTAGCGAGACAAAATAAGTGTTAAAATGACCCTTCCTGACTGGGTTGCCAGATCTAAGGCCGCGGCCTTCTACTGAAGACGGTTATGCCACTGCTCCTGAACAAGCAAAACAAACGCCTGTTTATATTTCAACAGACGGAGTCACATTTCGTTATGCATTTCCAGAAAATTAATTTTCGTATGAATAGTAATCCGAAAGAAACTGCGTCCTGGAAATATAGCTTTCACGTGTAATAAAAAAATATATCACGTATATAGTCATACATTGGTGTGTTTCCTAGTGTTATGACAAATTCACTTGTAAGGACTTATATATTTGCAAATAATTTTGAGTACACTTAAATAACGCAACACTGAACATTGTTATTTACATTTTTCATCGTAAAGAAAAGTTTATGGATGCCCTATTTATATTTTTCCTACTTGTTTGGATAAAATTCATTTCTACGCCACTGGTAAAAGCATATAATCTAAACAATATCTGCACTTGACGGAACATTTTAGTTTTCCAAAAATTTTTATATTTGACCGATACGTGGTTTACTTTGTAGACATATAGTATGACTATACTGCAATGAAAAATTTGTGGCTTTCATAGTTTTTTTTATAATGGCATGCCAAAGTGCAAATTTGCAATAAACAGTTTTGTGCTTCAAAGGAAAACCAACTGACTTATCAATCTGAAAAAATACACACTGAATAGTTAAGATGTAGGCTATAAAGTCTTCTATACAAAAATTAAATTCTTTCTTATTGTTTAATAAAAATTTTGTAATATTTATTTTAAGTTTCAACATTTTTATTTTAAATTCAAACATTTAAAATGATTTTTGTTGTTATGTAAGATACCTTGTAGCCTATAACACCGTTATTTAGAGTGAATTTTTCAGTTTTTTAAGTCAGTTGGGTCTCCTTTGAATCATAAAACCGTTTTATGTAAATTTGGATTTTGATGTGCTGTTATAAAAAAACCACGAAAGCTAAAAAATTTTCATTACATTAAAAATAGCCACACTGTATGTCTATAAAACAAACCATATCTCACACGAATATAAAAATGTATAAAACAGTATCGATTTTCGGTTAAGCACACCCTAACTGCGCCAGAGGGGTTATGCTCGAGTTTTCAGTCGCATGCCAGTTGGAAACCGAGTTGTTTTTTTTTCTCAGGTCTTGGAGAAATTATTTTTCTCTTTTAACCTAAAAAGCTGAAACCATTAACAAAAAAAACTATCTCCGTGTCATGAAAACGAGCTCTCGGCTTCCAACTGGCTGACTAGCGCTCCAACTCCATGTGGCATGTTCGGATTTACGAATTTTCCTCAGACACCTTAAAAATATGCGTTCGCAATGCTTATCTACCAAAAAGAAAGACGTCAACATATTTCTCAATCGAAATACTTCATCGTCTTATTATAAACCCACGATTCACATAATACAAGAACTGTCAGTTCAAATCGTTACCAGCCGTCACAAAAAAAGTCGGATACGAAACCACCACAAACTGAGAAGAAAAAAACAATCAAGAGAAGTAGAATTGAGTGCTTTGTGTAAATAGCATTCCTTGGGATTCGCGGTAATCACACGAATCGATATAAACAGTAATTTGAAAGTTAAAAAGTTAGATAAGTATCTGTTATTGAACGATATATGAGTAAATTGAAAATACATCTAATGCCTTGGAACTGTTTAAGTTACCGGCACTGAGAAAATCTTCATCAAATTGGGAAAAACTCGTCCGTACTGAGATTTAATAACCATTGATAGAGATGATGATACATCGCGAAAATGTTTTGTGCCAACATACCCTTAAAAACACTGTAATTAATTGCAACACACATGACTGGCTTAGTTATATAGGGCAACAGCTCCACGTACAAGAGATAGACAGCCATCTTCTGGTAAGCTGAACGTGTGTTGGAACCCAACAAAGAGTCATGTTATCTCGCGATACATCATCATCTCTAACCATGGATTTAATTACAATAGAAAATATTTCACTTGTTTCCTTTATATGTAAAACCACAGAATTTCTGTGAATATAATATTGTTCCAACTTTGTTTCAATGCCTCATGTGCACGTCTACAAGTCTGCTTCATGGTCAGTAATTGAGGACTTAACATTCAAAAGGGGCTAAGTACCATTTTCGACAAAAATGAGTCAGGTACATAGAAAGGTGTCAAAACATTAGGTCGATGACATACCTAAACTGCTATCTCCTAGTGATATTCATGCGCGCCGTACATCAGCACAATTACATGGTTGGCGTAACATCAACGCAGTCTAGTTCATTGATAAAATATATATTGATGTTCATAAGTGTTTTTACTGTTCGATTGCACCTATTTACTAATTTCTTTTTGTAAAATATATGTGAACGCATTTGGATAATTCCTTGTTCATTTGTTTCTCGCAATATACTGTTTTCGTCATTATCTCGAAACTTACTTTTTGGCACCTAGCCTCTTATGAATGTTAAGTCCTCGATTGGATGTTTCACATTTTCAGCGTCTTAGGTTCTACCAGCACATTACAGACCAGGGGCGTCGCGTGGAGTGTTCCAAGATGTGCGGTGCCCAGCAATGACTATACGCAACACTGAGTTGTCTTAGGAACAACTTGACGTGTATGGTCAGGAACACTCCACAGCCAGTAGCGTACAAGAGGCAAGGTACTTATAATATATACACCTTGGTCTCTGCAACAACACAACTGCTCAAAGCGTATAGTCGCTGCTAATACCACACGCCTTGGAACACAACCACGCTACGCCACTGTTACAGACATGGAGGTAGGCGTATACAGGAGATGGCATGTTGGTACTTCCTTGAAGTCGACGTACATATGCCTGTTTTGCGCGAACAATTCGTTCTTGTTGTCCAACACACGGTCGTAGAAGTACAGGTCTGGACACTCGCCTATCTACCAATGCTATGGAGTTGACCCCTTTATGACTGAAAGCGCCACTAGCAATGAAGTGTCGTTTTTAACATTGCAATAAAGCGTCGTACTAGCTGTTCTCCTAGCATCTCCGACACGAGTTTGCTCCTTGTAGTCCCATTTACCCATGGAGGTATTAGTCTATGGAGTAGAAGCCTTTGAGCAAATTTGAAGCCGGCCAACAGACGACGTTTAAAGACAAGGATAGAGCTAGTGGTGGCAAAAACATGTAAATATAGCATTGAGCTGAATGAAAATGTTTTAGTTTTTTGTTAACTACACATTATGGTGAAAGTTTGTGCAGCTCTTGGCCTTACAAACA
>PNEQ01133029.1:0-34593 GCA_003012365.1 Medauroidea extradentata | reverse complement strand
GAGAAACTTTTATTTAAATTCATCAAGTTTATAAAGTACATACATGCAGCGAGAGCTAATTAGGTTTTATTATATTTCTGAAGCAATTGTAAACTGTTGTGTACGATTCAAATAGAGAATTTGCGTGAATTTTTGTAAAAATATTATATAATTACATTGCTTTCTGCTATTGTTTTGCCACCCAAAATATGGCGACTCATGAAAAATAATGTCCTGCGCATGCGCAGTTCGAAAATGTTCGAAAATGATCGGCTTCACACGATTACCATTAAAATGTACGGCAGATGCCACTCCATAGACTAATACCTCCATGGGCAGCATACGGCATGGCTACTCCCTGATTAAAGACGCGTGGTGTCGCAGTAACGCAAGTCTGATTGGTGCATTTAATCTATGGAAGCTTCTCGATAAAGACGCGCTTCCAACAACCAATCAGGGAGCAGAGCCGCAGGTGTGCACGTAAGGCCATTAAGCTAGTTGGTGTAAAATGTTTTTCATAACAAATCAGTGCCTCAATTTATATGGCAGGAGGTTTGGTGAAAGGTGAGAGGGTTTTAGGCCCTTAACACTCCACTACACACCTGATGTACAAATTCTTTGTTTTAAAGCCGTAATATTTGTTTTAGAGTCTAAATCAAAAATGTTTGTTTGAAGAACCAATTTAATATGCATGTTCATTAACCTTTTTGCCCTAAATTTGCATTACTTGATAAATTAAATACATAAACAGTGATAGAAATAACCAGCACTAATTTTTTATCACTGTTTACAAACTGCATTTAACGCATAAAAAGAATTTAGAGCAGAAATGTTATTGAACACATAAATTAATTTGGTTCTTCAAACAAACATTTTTTAATTAACCTCTAAAACAAATATTACGTCTTTAAAACAAATAAATTGTACATAAAGTGTATAGTGGAATCTTAAGGTGGAGTGTTGGACAAATATATTGTATTTTCAGTTTTTTAACTATAAAATTTATTCAAATGTATTATCAAAAATTTTTCTGTGACAAAGCACAGAATATATTCTTGGTAAAATGTTTGATGTAAATAATAATGGAATTTGTCATGCAGAATTACTGCAAGAGAGTTATAGGTAAACTTTCAAGAATCCTCTTCTAACGATTCTGCATAGCAAATTAATGAAATGTTGCATAATTATTTATGTCAAGCATTTTACCAAAAATATATCCTATGCTTTATTGAACAGAAAATTTTAATAATACAATTTGAATAAATGTTATGAAAATTTTAATAATACAATTTGAATAAATGTTATGAAAATTTTAATAATACAATTTGAATAAATGTTATGGTTCAAAAACTGAAAATGCAATAACATTGTCTAACATGTCTCCATAAGACCATGACCTCTAGTATCTACTTATTTTAGCGATATTAATATTTCACTCCTAAACGAGAGCAGATATCAAAAATATGTTTTATAGTTTGGTTTAAAATTGTCTTATCTATGTTGGCTGATTTTTTAAAGTAGTAAATAATATGGGTTTTTCTAATTATGTAATTAACGAAATTCTCGTTAACAGACTTTATTGTCGAAACCGTATAATTTCTTCGTTTAAAAAAAAAATCATTTTAAACAGAACTGACAAATATATTTCAGATATATGCATTCGTTTAAGGTTAAAAATAATAATAATAGCAAAAAAATATAAACAAGCGAGCAAGGCATAAAACAACGAGGTCTAAAGAGCTGATGAGAGTGAAATGAAGTGAAGGAACAACAACTAGTAATCAATGATTAATCACTGAATTTGATTTATAGTTTAGCCCGAAAACCTATTACAATTCTGTTTTACGAAGGGAAGTAAAATGCCCGTGTTTCTGTAATACTGGATGGTTCAGAGATTCGAAGCTAAACTTGAAATTGATTAAGGTTGGTCAGATGAGATGGATAGAAACTAATTCCAGGGAAAAGTAATCATACTTGGCGGCCGGCCAGACCAGAGGACCATTGAGTTCTACATGTCCTGATCGCTTACCCGATCGAGTAACAATACTCCATTGGTTTGTTTCTGGCAGGAGCCCAACTCGATTTCCGCTAGCCACAAGCCATCACGCTTATAGAAAGTCGCAAGTTCCTTTGGCATATTGGCGTAATTTACAACCCCCTATAGATATAAATTTGAGGATTTTAATTTCCTCGAGTTACGCTGCATGGCTAATAATGACAGATACCTGCAGATTGCTATCCAATAACCTGAGCCATTCTTATTGTTTGCGATAATACTGTTAGAATATTACTCCATTTTAAATATTTAAAATTAACTAATTTTTGCTTTGATGATAGGCCAAACAAGAAAAAATGAGACGGAGACATTTTTAAATATCCCAAGTTTTTATCATAAATTGACACACCCGGGATCTTAAGAGGGCTATGTACCGGATGTAATTTTCCGCGTTTGATGCGCGGAGGTAATGAAGCGATAAGGTTCAGTTTTCCACACTCGACGGTAACAACATCGCTTCTGTTCGCGGCGCGCCAAACTGGCGTGCAGTGTTTTCGTACTTGTCTTTTTCCTACGGGACTTAAGCGGCAACCCTAGAATATTATTAGAGGAAAGTATGTAGTAAAGACCAACGCATGCTTCTAACGTTGAGTTTTACGAATCCAGGTGGCCTTTTTTCCAGTTACAGCTGTCTAAAAAAAAGCCGTTTTTAGCCATTTTGAGGGGGGCCGAAAACATGTTTAATATAAGCATGTTGCATATTTAAAATGATAGAAGCCTAGTTTTAACCGTGTATTCTTTTCGTAGATAAACACATTGTGAATAAGTGTAGCGGTTTCGCGTAGAATAGAAAAGGCGTGGCACACTACAACACCGTTCATGCGTCAAGTGTATTAGACTCTTAACATACAATCTATAAATGCGTAGCCTGGAATTGTCGATCTAAGTGGTTTATTATAAAAAATAAATAAATTTAAATATTCCAAGTATCTTTTCATGTAAAAATTCATTACTGAAATGTAAGACATTAATTTATAATAGCAATATTCTTAACTGTGCAATACATCACGCATCAGTTCAAAACAACCTTATTATTCTTACTTAGCTTAACCATGATAACTCATTTCTAACACACGCAAAATAAGTAATTGAAAATAAAAACTGTTTGTGTTACACTTTTTTTTAATGTACCAAAATTTTTGCATATCTTTGAGGACCTGTATTTAAAAAAAAATTAATAATTTTTACTTGAAGTAGAAAAGGTATTCTGTAGCTTGACTCGCTTACGTTCAGTCAAAATTATTTTATTCGTAATATTAGAAAAGTTTTTAATTTAGGTATGTAGTGAAAGAGTTTGAATTACTAATTTGACATACGCATGTACGAAAAATATGGAACCGAAAATATTTTATTTTTGGGAAATTATTATTTATGTACAGTGTTTGCGACAGTTATAATATTACTTTTTTTTTTTTTTTTTTGCAGAGCGCTCTTAAGAAAATATTGTTACTTGAATATCTCGTTGCGAAATTATTTCAGCAAGAGTAAACAAAGAAAGTTATAAATCATATAATGGAAGTGGTACAATAATCTGGCTGGAGCAGTCCTTCCACCGAAAAATCTGTAAATTAACATATTTGGTTGGTGTTAATTTGAAGCAAAAGTACACAGGCTACTATTTAAGGTATTTGAAATGTTTATAATCTGCAATTGCTGAAATTATCTGACTTTAAAATAAAATAAATACAGTTTATAGCTCTTCACTTGCAATCAGAATAAAGTGCCATATGTGTTATTAAAACAAGTGAATTTACTTCTTATTCTGTTCAACTGGGTAGATTACACTTCTGTCTATTTGTTGGTGGGCCAAATTAAAAAATGCAGTTTTTTAGTTGTTTCCCTTTTCAACTGGACTATCCATATATGGTCCAAAATTATGCAGTCATTTGTAATGAATTTTGACAGCAAAGATTTTAGCGATTTTTCACTTTATCTTTCTCTCTCTCTCCCTCTCTCTCCTTCTCTCTTTGTGTGGGCAGCTGATAAAAAGGGACAGTGATTTATTACACGAAAATGTCGTTGTTTGCTAGATTATAATTGAGTTTGCACGGGCTCGTCATTCTTATCAGACTACTGTCGCGAATCCACTCCTCCTGTTCACATTTCTGTCGCATTATTGTTGAAACCTTTACTAGCCAGCAGACGGCTAAACTGTGCAATACAGTCATTGTCGAAGAACACTGGGTTCAGGGTACAACTCTGCCTCGGAAATCATGCCGGTGAAAATATTTTCGTCCTATAAGGGGACCAGTATATACGCCATCTTAGAATTCTTAAATTATCGCTGTAGGTTCCATTCAGTGAGATTTACTCAAATTTCCGGCCTGATATGGCACAGATATTACCTACTCAAGGGCGCCGCCTACCCGCGCGTGAGAGGCTCCAAAGCGACGGAGCAGTAAGGTCGACCTTGAAGCGCGCAACAAAAGCCGCGTCGCCTCAACAATCCAAGCGCTGAACTAGCGTGCAAGCTTCCCGCCGAACACTTTTTACTACGGGACATTAAACGGTGACCATATAATATTATTGGTGGAAAGTCTGCAACTAAGGTCAGTGCAAGTCGCAATCTTAGTTTCACATACATCCGGTTAGTACATTTTGAAGTACGGATGTCTGGAAAAGCCGTTTTTAGTCGTGTTGGAGGGCTTGCAAACAGTGTTTTTAATGAGCGTGGCGTCTTAACAATGAGGTTCCGACCTTGTCTGTAGTTTGTTTTCTTTTCGTACGTTGGAACAACGGGCACACGTGGAATATTTTCGTAGGAAAAACCTGTTAACTGACACACTGCAACTCACTTGAAGCGTGGGGTAGGCGGCCCCCTTAAGAGTTAGAGCACCTGGCACGTGAGACGTGCTGTAGCGTGGTACAGAAAGTATTCTTTCTTGTATAACTGTTACAAATGTTCCCAATTTGTTTACCTACGAAAAGAAGACACACTTCGAACATTTCCAAGCTCCTCGAAAGTGTTAAAAACTACCTTTTCACGTTGCTGTAGCTGAGATTATATCAACCGTAAGCGGAAAACTAAACGACATGAACCTGCACTGGACTTTACTTCATACTTTCCATAAATTAAATATCTTGGTCATCGCCATGGTCGTAGAAGAACAGGTCTGGACACTCGCCTGGAAATTTGACCCCCTTGTTGTTTGGTTGCAATTCACCAAGTTACCGATAGTGCTATACATTTTTGCTCTGTCATCCAGGCGGTCGAGCTTAAACTCCGCCCACTTCACTCCCACTAAGGTAAACAATTTATCGAAATTTACTTTTTTATCAATTTATGAAATTTTTCCTTCGCTCACAATTTTAAGTAATGGCACCAGAAATTTTTATCTTCTTTATAGTGTTAACAATGAAAAAAAAAAAAAAACGGATGGAGTTTGAGTCCGACCGCCCGGATTACAGCGCCATAAAGTACCACATTCTCGGTAACTTGACGAACTACAGCCAAACAACAAGGGGGTCAAGCAAAGTACATTGCTAGATAGGCGAGTGTCCAGACCTGTTCTTCTACGACCGTGATCATCGCTTAAAGTCCAATTTAAGATCAACTTGTGCACTCCCTGGCAACAACCCTCGAGCCATCACTATAATAAATGTGATTCTTAAGTGTGTTCAAGCGGGGAGTAACAATTTCTAAATGTTACTTGAGAGTACATTTTCCTCTTGCAAAAATAATTTCCTCAACCAGTTCTCCCATAATTGCACTTCAAAATCAAAATTTGCACGTTTTCAGTTATTATTAGCCGCAAAAATCAATGAAAACAAATAAATTTAATAATTCACTTTGAAACTACATGTCACGGGCTTGACATGTTTTATTAAAGTCCATTACAAAATATTTTTGCATTTAAATAACATTTCTGAAAATTTTGAATTTTTTGCCTCTTTTAATATACAAAAATATTTTGTAATTTATTATAAAACATGTCAAACAGTATTCCGTAATATGTAGCTTCCGTGTGAATTTTTTAATTTCATTATGTTCCGAGTTTTTGCGATAAGAACTAAAAACGTGCAAATTTTGACTTTTACTATTACGGGAAAACTGGCTGAACCAATATTTTTGTAAGAGGAAATTGTACTCACAAGAAACGACTGCAAAACTAAAACTTTTTCGTTCAAATATGAAATTAAGATTTTTCCTCGTTATATTCCCTTAAGGAGCCTCCCTCGATAGGTTGCATTTGTGTGTGTGAAGCAGGAGCGGTAAGGTTGCCGGTGATCGACATATGTAATGTATTATCGCCTCTCCGCGCAAGCCACTCAGCTGGCGTGCAGTGGTTTACTGTTATCATTTTTAATGGGACTTTAAGCTGTGACCACATTATTTCGTTTGTAGGTAGCATAGTTCAAAGTCTAGCGTTTGTTTCTGAAGCTGAGTTTTTAGAATCCGGTTGTTACTTTTCAAGATACGGCAGTCTGAAAACCCAATTTTTGGCCATTTTGAGGAGCCCGAAAATGATGTTTGAATTTTTGAAACTGTAGTGACATAGTTTGAAGCATAGGAGCACCTAAGGGGGGAGCACTAGGGCACCCCCCCTCCAAATAAATAACCAACTAAGGTCTTAAAAATTACATTAAATTTAATATTGAATAATCAGTGATACTATTACCAGTAGATTATTCAATGTTTATCAATGGAAACTGCTAAAATAGCACTAATTTACACCTTGAAATTCGAAATTTTCCCGGGGGAGGACCCGCGGACCCCCTGCTTGAAGATGTGGTGGGTAATCCTTTATAATATTCGCACGATAGCCATCCTTCCCCGTCTGAAATTCATAAATTCTGACTACGTTATTGATTATAGGTAGGGGTAGCTTGAGTATAACAGTATTCAGAGAATTGTGCCCTCCCGAAATGTCTATTCTAGTTGCGCCTATGGTTTGAAGTATGTGTCATTTTCGTAAATAAACAAATATAATATGCGTTTAGTAGTTTCGGCAAAAAAGAAGAATAATCGCAACCCGCTGCAACGCATTTCGAGCGCAGGTCGGCAGGCCCCATGACCTTTAGTCAGTTGACAGCCGACGTATCGTTTGGCCACCCTTCGCCGGACACGTTGATTCGGACATGGTAGTAGGAACAGGGGAAGAATGTGTCGGCCGCCATTTTCGCGACATATTTTTATGGCGGCCCGATGTCGGGGTACGTTTACACAGGATCGCCGTTGTGTATGTGAGCTCCTGGGTGTGTGTAACTGGCGATGTTCCCAATCTCTCCAACCCCCCTCCCCAAGATTTACGCTTTATCTGCCAGCAATAAAACGCTTCGCTCCTCTTCCCTACATTCCTGAACCCCCGCTTCATACCCATCTCTTTCCTCCGGGGTGCCATCCCCACCCCGCCCTTCCTACATTTACACCCCCGCCCGACTCACAATCGATGCGGAAACAATTACTACCTCTCTCACCCCACAGGCGACACTGTTGTAGAGGAGAACCGGGTGAGTCAGGACCCCGTGTCACAGAGGGGGGGGGGGTTGGGGGGAATCTACCCTAGATGCAAGTAGTTGCCGGCGACAGAATGTAAACCGTCGGCGCCTCATTGGTTGGAGGGCAAGGGGAACACCCCGGTCGTTTGACGTGCAATCAATTAGTCGGTAACGACAGCGGTAACGACTGCGCCCGCAAGGCAACAGTGGAACAAGTACTCGTCTCACGAAAGTTTGGTTTTTTTTTTTTTTTTGCAAGTTACCGGTAAAAAATAATAGCGGTTAGTTATTGGCGGTTACGATGACCTTAAAATATAACACAGTCGACCTAGTGTTACATAAGACCTGCTGACAAGTGTTTTTTTTTAATTTAAAAATTCGGATATTCTTTAAAGTGTCAAATAGGCCCAGGCCATCGAGCGGTGTGAAGATCTTCGGCTGTCACCAGATTATTCGAAAACTGCAAATGCGTGACGTCTGCTCAGGAATAGCGTATAAAGACCGTTACACGTGTGAATACCCATTTCAAGTTCACCAGTAGTCATTAAAGCCAGTGGCTGCTCGTGGGTTGTTGCCAGGTGGGGCTGCAGATAGTCGGAACTGTACACTCTTGATCAACGCGCCGTAGACCAACGACCATGAAATATTTGCCGGCTACTAGATGTGCTGTGACCACTCAGTAGGAAGGGGCACCGGCACATCAGCGTGTCAGTGGCTGTAGAGTCAACCAGCACACAACCCTGTACAGCTCTTACCAAATGCAGCCCTACCTGGCAACAACCCCCGAACCGCCACTGATTAAAGCTTCTTATCTAGCGACTGAAAGTTGCATAAATGGGTATATTTATAATGTCATAAATAGGTTTTTTGCGATCTTTTAATTTTTACTAATGTAAATCTTGGTGCAGAATATTGTTATAGGCGCGGGCAATACATATTTATCTTTAACACCACGCCATAAAATGATAGTTTCACCACAGACTAAATAATAATACAAATGTGAAATGACATGGCGGCTCATTTGATACATGCGAACTTCGCCGCTTATTGGCTGCCCGAGGTTGCTGATACCAGCCCCGTGTATGTTTGGCCCCTGCATGTTACGGCAGGTTTCCTATTGGCCCGGCTGCCGGCTAGCAGGGCAGCCGCCTTACGCTGATTGGCTGTAGGCGTATGCATCATGTTGCTGGCCAGGGAAGCCATTTTGCTGGCGTGTGTGACTGAGTTCGCTGTTCTACCTGCTATTTCACTTCTGTATTCCTTAATATTCTGTGACTAGAGACCGGAAAAATTCGCGGATTCTACGACCTGTGGGCTAAGTAAATAACAGCTCTTAAAGTTAGCTATTCGTTAAAACAATGACATGGGCCTCCATTTAGTTACGTTTTTGTTATTGGCTCAGTGACTTCCGGGAACTGTCGTTAAGAGTCGACGGCGAGTTGCGGAATTAACGCTAACTTATATTAGTTGGAATTACAGCTTGTTCCTAAATGAAAACACGAATTTTTCAGGTCTCTATGTATTACTATTTAGTCCGTGCTGCTATGGTGATATGCAATGTGAGTTCGTTGGTGTTCTCGCCTGACACTTGACAAACAGTTCCTGATCACCTTGCGGTCTACTGCAATTTTCATCGCCATTTTTTTTATTTTTTATTTGTACCAGATATTTTTTTTCTTATTTTAGACACAAAATGTGACTAAATTTGGTTCTTATAAAATTTTTATATACCTCATAGTTTTCGCGTAATGGCATGTTAAAATCATATTTTGCATGTTTCCGTTTTAACAACTACACTAAAACCAACTGATATACCAAACTAAAAAAAAATCACAGATGATAAAGACAAGGCAGGATACAATGTCATGCTCATAAAAATATAGAATAAGTATTATTTGTATTTTTAAAAAATGCTGAAACTGGAAATAAAAAATTAAAAAATTCAATAATTTTTTAAAAAATATAAATTATTTTAATTTATTATTTCTATGAGCATGACATTGTAGCCTGCAATGTCTTTATTCACTGTGATTATTTTTGAGTTTGGCATATCAGTTGGTTTTAGTGTAGTCCTTAAAATGGAAACATGAAAAATATGACTTTAACAAGCTATTACGCGAAAACTACAAGAGATAAAAACATTTCATAAGAGCTGAATTTAGTCACATTTTGTGTCTTAAATAAGAATAAATATTTGGTACAAATAAAAAATAAAAAAATGGTGATGAAAATGTAGTAGCCGCGCCCTTAATCTGGCAAGTGTTCGTTTAATCAGAAACATGTCGTTGACGAACACAAACCAACGAAGTAAGTGCGTTTAAAAACACCTATCGTCTACTGTCGCTTTGGGAAGCACAGAGCTACAGTGCGTGTAATAAAATACTCTCCAAATTTTGATTCACAGCTACGTAAATCGCACAGCCTTACACGTAATCTCCGGAACGTTTAAGTAGTTTGTGCTGTACTTCTCTCCTGTATTACATGTAAATAGAGCCGCGATTTTATGGCGAAAAAATTTTTGCAACATTTGGTTTCGATGCGTCATGTGCACACCTGCAGCTCTGCTACATCGTCTGTGGTTGGATGATTTTACTCTCACTGGCCTTGGCAAATTATAAACGGTCAGACTCACAATAATCTTATTCTGATTGACGCAGTCAAATGAAAAACGTGTCTGAACAAAGACACGCTGCCAATAACCTTGAAACAGAACTGCCGATGTCCACGTGAGTCACTGAAACAAAGTAGGGCAAAAATTATTTCGCGACAAAATCGTGGCCCTACACATAAATAATAATTCAAAATACCTGACAGAATTATATTATTTTAAAGGGATACGAAAAATATGAAACCTGGATACTGAACGCAATGCTATGATTCGATTACGAAATAAGTAGGGAGCAATTAAATACTTGATGAAGTAGTGAAATTTTGTCAATGAATTGCACGTCACAGAAATAGTTTCTTCAATACCCTGACTTTCTTTCACAAGCCGACGGGAAACTGCAGTAGAGCAGAAAAACGACAACCAGAAGATGGAAAGTATAAGGTCGAAAAAGTAAAAAAAAGACAAGTGAGATTTGAAACAAAAAAACGTTTGGAACTGAGGTATCAGATGTCAAAAAAATGTTGCCTTTGGACAGAACAAGCATATGTCTACGTAGTGTGTAAACGTTTTGATGTTTTTTTTTTTTTTCAATGGGTAGCTGGAATAAAGGGACGTCTGGTACACTGGTCACATTCCGATACCGCCACGCTCCACTGGCCAGTTACTCCGGTGAAGCCTGGCGTGTGTTCCGATATGCCGTTCCAGTACTGATGTGGTCGCTGTCTACTGCCGTGACGAGACATTGTGGCTAGCAGCCCTGCGGCAAGATCAAATGGCCACCGGCGAGAATTCGTTTCACTGGAGTCTGGACATTCATTTCCTGTAAAAACGTAGCCTTTGGCATTCTGTTTGGGTCAAGTGATAAAGCGATTCTCGGGTACGGACTATTCACAGTTTTGAAAGCTCTCAGCAAATATAAATAATAAAAAAAAAAGAACAGATATTATATTTGCTGTTATATAAGACTTTTACTGTTGAGTGCGGTCAAAAGGTTTATAATGTACTTATTACTAACGACTTGCTACTGTCCGTAACTTCGTTCGTGTGGTTTTCAATATAATGCCTCTCTCTCTTTGAGACGTGTAAAATTTTAGTCAAGCAAAATACATTGGTTGATAGGCGAGAGTCCAGACCTGTTCTTCTACGACCGTAGCCTACACTTTGGAACGTCTGATTTTCATGAATAATTTTTGTACCTCATTATGTTTCAATGCCTTAGTGCATACCTGGAGTTCTGCTACGTGATTAGTGATTGAGTGTTTACAACTCTTGACGTTTTGGTGTTCTACCCACTAATAAAATACATGTGGTGTAGCAGTAACCTTGTTCTCAAATAAGTGCATTTTGTACACAAAAAAGGCTGTCAATTATTACTGCAAGACGTACACACTAAGACCATTGAAACAAAGTTGGTCTAACAAACCTTCTAGCGAAAGTCGCGGATCTCTTGTTAAAAATTGAAAAATTCTCGGTAGAGTGACAAATTGCATCTTAACTAGGCAAATACGTAAATGTCATTACGTAAGGGTCGGTGGAAAATCAGGGATGTAGAAATCAATGAAGCCTAGACACAAATCTTTCACATCTCCATTTATTAAAATCGCTTCATCTTTCCGCATATGCACCTGCCCCTCTATGAACTCTGTCACGGGGTAACTGCAACCCCTTCAACCCGGAGTAAGGTAAATTCTACCATAGATTGGAAAGATCATGTTAAAAATTTGACACAGGGAATATTACTTCAGCTGGAGCGCTGGTGTCCGTAAGAGACGTAAACTGACCAAACATCGTTTTCATGAATTTCAAGTTACATGAAGTTGATAATTTGAAAGGCAAAATTGGTTTGCTTTTCACTCTGAAGTTAAATTAAATGACTCCTCTCTTTACCAAGCTTGCATAAATTTAATTTTATAGTGGTTTCATATTTGAAGAGTTGAAATTCAAATGGGATTATGTGCCAGAATCCATATTTTCACGATTATTCCATCAAAATGGTCTATGTGCCATCTACGAACTTCAAAAGAGAGGTAAGGCAGTACCATTATTGTTATAGGATTTCCATTAAAATTTAATAAGTACCATGTCTAGTGGTCTTCAAGAGGGAAAAAGTGCCATGGATAATGCTATTCAAAAGGAAATAGGTGCCGTGTGTAATGATATTCAAAAGTATAAGTGCTGCGGCTAGTTATATTCAAGAGGGGATAAGTACCGTGATTAATGATATTCAAAAATATATTCAAAAAGTAATAAGTGTCACTGCCTGTGTACATTGGATTCCTATATTGTTCAGTTTCATGTTTTGATAGCCAACAATGTCAGCATGATCTATTCTTACTATTACACTATATAATTCCGATTATGTATTTGATATATGTTTCCTACGTTTTTCTGCTTTTCCTCGGAAGTAGGTTTTTGGCACTTAGTCCATTTTGAATATCAACTTTGCATTTTACTAGAACCGTTAGCGATAGTAGTTCCACTAGCGGCAGAATTTTTACTTGTATGAAACTCTCCCGTAAGGAAACCCGGTTTATTTCTAACCTGTAGTAGATTTAACTTCACCCGGAGTCACTCGCTGGGCGCGGTTCACCGCGGCAGTGATGTAATCACCCAAACGTAATTACTCTGCCGGTCCTGTCCCTGGCTGTTGATCTTTCGCCAGCGGCTATTGATGCTGGCGAATAATAGTTTACAAACAAGGTTCAGTTTGGCCGTGTTCCCAGAGCATGGTTTGTTGGCTACCTTCTCCGGTTCGACACCACATTAAGGGCGTTCACGTGGCAAAAGTTCGTAATTAAATATTTTTGTACGAGATAATGTTCGTTTTATAGACTTCACTTGAAACTACATTTTCCACTTGTAAATTTATTTTTTAGCTATCATTGTCTTTCCATAGAGGCAAGTCAAAGTAAACATGTGCAAGTTATGTGAACATACAAATATCAAAAAATAACAGACATAGTCGAATTAAATAATTTATTATGAAATTAGATATTATTGATCAATTGCTAAGGGATTTAAAAATGCACAGTAAAATTCCTATGTCTTATTTTAACAGTTGTGAAAAGAATGATAATGTTCTTAATTTATGGCAATTTTCTTCAAATTCAAAGAGGCTTTGTTATGCAATTTCGAAACTTTTAACATATGGCTCATAATTAGAGATGGTGAAATTTCGTGAATTCAATGACCTGGATGTTAGAAACAAATATCCTATGCATACTCAAGTCTCGACAAATGTCCACTAGCTGCTACTCAGTGGAACAACAGACAATAAATGAATAGGCAGGGCTAGAGTATGCATAGGATATTTGATTCTAACATGCAGGTCATTGAATTGGCGAAATGTCACTATCTCTTCCCATGATATATTGTCGCGTGCTGTGTTTCTGAGGGCCGGGTGATTGGAAGCTGCGTCGAAACATCTTATGGACTAGCCCATGATCACAAGCCGGACGGCTACATGATGGGAGTCACGCCGATCTAAGTCACAGAGACCTGTTTCAACTGCGCCTTAACCCTACGAAACCGGCCTACGAGGTTCAAGTCATGTCCCAAGCATGCTGTAATGTCTGTTTTTAGACCCCTGTAATTCGGTGAATCCCCGTAGTTTTTTCTGAGTACATAAGCCCCGAATCAACAAATTTGAGGGAGTTCACTATTGGTCTTGCTAGAAGAAGGTGCTACGCTTGTGGAGAGAAACTGGTGAAGACATCTTGGTGACGTCAGAGTCTACGGTGAGGCTGCAGGCGCATAACTTCGGAGCAGTATTGGGCGAAACAAGAGGACTGCTGCTGCGGGTCGAAGGACAACAAGGAGGAGGTGCGCGACGGGAGTCGAACCGAAGACCTCAAGAGTGAAGACAATGGTACACTCGGGGTGCTGCGCAGAACATGGAGAGCCATCACCACTTCGGACTGTTAAGGTCGTACATTGTCACAATTTGAAAGATTGTTGACTGGATATATGACTGAACTTTTATTGTGTTTTGTAGTCCTTGATTAATGGGAAATATTCTTGTGCTTTAATTGTCAAAGCTAATTAACGTTTCTGTTGCACAGTAGTAATTGTGTGCATAACTAATTGTGTTCTGAAATTCATAGTTGATTGCTGTTTTGTGTGTTTTTGCAAGCTTTGTTAGCTAGTATATCAATAACTTAATTCAACTCTTTTATTTCTAGTTATAAGACATCTAGCTCAAAGAGTTCAGATAATTGCCCACAAGTAAATTTTTGCTAAACTTGAAACAATATGATTTCAGGGAAATTATTTTGTCCAAGCAAGTCAATTTGTGGTTTTAGTTATGCGTATATTCGCGTAACTTGCGAATTTTTGCTTTGACACGCCACTAATGAATGACTACGAGAGCTAATAAATTTTCACAAGTGCAAAATGTAGTCACAAGTAGCGTCTATAAAACTAACACTGTGTCGTACAAATATAGAATTATGCAATTTGGCGCCTTGAACACTCATAAGTGCTTCACGCCAGTTATCGTCAGGAGAACTTCAACCAGTTACTTCAAGACCAGGGTGTGGCCATGCTTACAGAAATGTTTGGGACACACATGGAGCCGCCTTTTTTTATCGTACTCTACACTTTCAATCTGAATTAGTGAACATTCCCTGATTCACGCCGAAGGATGGAGCAGTTTCAACAAATTGAATCACTCAGAAACAACTGTGTCATCGGTGACTATTGCCAACATTCCACAAGTTAATATATTAGTGAATGTCCACAGATTTTCCAGTAATTTTCCAGTGATTCAATAAGTGAAAAAAAAATGTTCTTTGAAAACAACTGAAAAAAAGTGAATATTCACTGATTCACTTGTGAGATGTAAGCACACATAAAGGAAATAAGTGAATATTCACTTATTAAACCGTGACTATTTTCATTGATTCAAATTGTTGGAACTGATTTATCCATCAACGTTAATCAGTAATATTCACTAATTTAGATTGAGAGTGTTGAAAACCCCTAATGTCATTTACTCGTCTTTGCTGTATAGACAACGTTTTTACGGTGTATAATCAAATACGCTCTAAAACAGTACAGGTCAGCGTGTGTAATTCCGCGAGAACTCTTGTTTTGCTTCCATGACCGCAAGCAACAGCGCACTAAATGTTTTATCAATAGCACACTGGCGCTGCCAACGTGACAAGGTGGAGAAAAACTTTATTTTCTTGACGAATAACTGGTTTTCATTGCTGCAACATAAAATAAATCGCTGAGGGTAAAACAACAGTTCGCCATTTTATGAACAGGAGAAAGTTTACGTTGGTAAAAAATATTTGATAAATATTCGATTCTACATCGTAAAAACATTTTATATACAGAAAAATATGAAAAAACTGTATTTGAGGTTTTCTATAATACGGCAAAGAAGTATTAGACTACGGCAAATAAGAGTTTTGAAAACAAATATTTACACAAATATTTTTAAGTTTATTTTCTTTGCCTTCACTACTGTTTCATTTTTACCGAGGACAATAAGACAATATTTTTTAAAAATAAGATTTTCATGAAAGTATGTAATCGTAACTTCACCATAAAGAAAACTGGCGAATAATTTCAATTTTAACTCTCAATTTTTCCTATATATATATATATATATATATATATATATATATATATATATATATATATATATATATATATATATATATATATATATATTAGCAAAGAATTTCTTAGTGCGAACGCAACTTTGAAAACGCTTATGCATTTTAACTCCATCAACAGAACTTGTTTTGTGGCATACAAAGTGATTATACAATGTATGTGGAGTCATGGTCGAAATAATTCGCTAAATTTGGTATAAGCTATTAACTTTAAAGGGCGGACTATTGTTTTGCGTCCCTCAACCGGCAGAGTAAGCAAACATTATATAAGTTCGCAGAATCCCAGCCGTTAACTTTGTTGAGCTAGATAACCTATTGTTACGGACCCTGCTTTTCGCGAAAATAATTTTGCCCCAGTTTGTTTCATTTGCCTTACGTACACATCTACAATTTTGTTTCATAGTTATTAGCAGAGTGTCTATGTGAAGAGCCGTATTTCATTTGACTGGGCCAATTACAATAACGTTCCTGCAACACCACACGTCTGTGATTTGCCGGTAGAATACCAAGGCTCATGGGAGTTAAAATATCCAATCACTGACCACGAAGCAGAACCACAGATGTGCTCGTAAGACATCTAAACAAAATAGGGCAAAATTATTTTTGAGAAAAACAGGGGTCCCTACACAAGAGGCACTAAAACAAAATGTTGTGTAATTCCTTACACCAAAAATCAGCAGCTCTAAGCTTCACTGTATCAGCGAGCTTCCAATAAGCAGCTGTTGTCTGCTTCAAAAACATATATTCTTGGAAGCTAGCCTACAGTTCAGTGAACCCGCAAAACTTTCCGGACTTAATTAATTAGTTGGTAGAATTCAATGGCGCTGAGATTTGAAAACACCAAATCGTTGACCACGCAGCAGAACTGACGCATGAACGGTATTGTAGTGTGCCGCGCCTTTTGTATTCTATGCGAAGCTCCTTAACTTATTCACAATATGTTTATCTACGAAAAGAACACACAGTTCAAACTATGCTTCTATAATTTTAAAAATGCAACATGCTTATTAGAAACATGCTTTCAGGGCAGCTCAAAACGGCTAAAAACGTCTTTTTTAGACTGCCGTAACTGGAGAAATACCACCAGTATTCGTAAAACACAACGTTAGAAGCATGTGTTGGTCTTTACTACAAACTTTCCTCTAATAATATTCTAGGGTTGCCGCTTTAAGTCCCATAGGAAAAAGACACGTACGAAAACACTGCACGCCAGTTTGGCGCGCCGCGAATAGAAGCGATGTTGTTACCGTCGGGTTTGGAAAGATGAACCTTATCGTTTCACTGTCTCCGCGCATTAAACGCGGAAAATTACA
Source organism: Medauroidea extradentata (assembly GCA_003012365.1). NCBI lineage: Eukaryota > Metazoa > Arthropoda > Insecta > Phasmatodea > Phasmatidae > Medauroidea > Medauroidea extradentata. Next base: position 17,574 of record PNEQ01133029.1, on the reverse strand, counting down.
CCCGGTACATAGTCCTCTTAAGGCATTGAAGCAAAATAGTGCAAATATATTTTTGGGAAAGTCAGGCTATCTTTCTTGTAATTACCTAGGTTTGTCTTTCCGAGATGGTCTTTCGGTTGTTCTGCACAGTGATGGAAATTGTTTGATCATCCCGATACCTGCAGGTCGCGTGAACAACGCGAGGCGGGGGGAAAACGAGGAGTGAAACACTCGTCGACGACAGGGGAAATATTGCGAGTCTTGCGGAAATTTCTCCGACTGAAGCGCCCTTGTTCGAGGATATGACAAAACGAGGAAGAGCGACTCGTTTGGGGGACACGTCTCCAGTTTTTTTTTACTTCTCCTCCTCGCCTTTCTTCGACTCGGTATGTCTTCCCGGCGGCGGCAGTAAATTCTCGAGACTTGGCAGAGGCGTCTCTCGCAGCCGACGGTGAGGAGGGGTTCATGCAATATTCATATTTACTATGGGAATGATATTCGGCTTCTGTCGAGCCCGCTCTGAGTGTTACTGCTGCGATCAAACGCCGGGGGTAGAATGTCACCCCCCCCCCCCTACAACCCCGCGTGTTGTCATCGGTTATTCTCCGTTGGTTCGTCCCCAAGAAGCCATATAATACCCGGCAGTTCACTCACTGCAATTTCCGACAAGACACCAGAAGAAGAAGAAAGGTGAAAGAAGCCAACATGTTTCTTCCTCCGGCTCGAGTCGAACAAGGTGGGTTAATATTTCAGACATATGATATAACATTTATGGATCGATTTCAGCACGAATACAGCACTTACATTTCAGAATCTTAATTTAAAAAAGCTGCGTATTTTGCTGTGTGCTGCATGGAAATACAGAATAATTTGAACACCGCAAATGCACTAGAAAAAAAATTGGCTTAAAATTAAAATAAGTAATCAGGAAATAAGGTTTGTCATGAAAGTTTTTTAATTTTATAGTAAAAGTAAGATAAATGACTAAGTTGGGATAGTAACTGTTAGTCAAAAATATGTATAGTTTATTTATGTCAGGCAAGCTATGCGTATCTTTTTTTTATTCAAGGAAGTAATTTAGCTCAAAAGAACTCTATAACAAAAAATTTATGAATCCAAGATGTAGGTAGTAATTGCCTTAGAAAATGTGAAACATAATTGAGTCCCAGCTCATCGCCTGGTATTTTGAATTTAGCTTCTCGCGCCAACCAAGGAACAACGAAGTGAGTGAGAGATTCTGGCCAGCGCTTAATATCGAGGTCTTCAGCGTTGGTGAGGGATGGCATGAGATGAGTATGGAGCAGCGCCGGAAACAAAGGGCGGGGTAATTGGAGATCCCCGAGAAAAACCCGCCGACCAACGGCATTGTCCGGCACAATACCCACGTGCGAAAATCCTGGTAACAGCCCCGCTGGGAATCAAACCCGGACCGCCTTGGTGGGAGGCGATATGTCTGATTTCTCGACAACCGGAGCCCATTGGAACAACGAATCATTCATTCTCTTCGAACCCAGCCTTGTAACCAGACACAGCCGAAGCGGGTTTAATTTATTTCGACCAAAAAATAATATGGAAAATTCTATCGACGCCTTGTGAACTGATTGCCGTTGTAGTTTATGTGGGCAAACGTCAAAAATAGAGGCACGGGAGGTCATTTTTTAAAGCTATTCGGCCCAAAAAAATGTCATTGCTTTATAATTCCACGAATTTCTTTCTGTGTTTTACGTGCAATAAATTGCTTTGAAGTTCAGTATGGTCTCAAAAAAAAAAAAAAAAAAGAACGGCATGCTTAAGAGCCCATCTGAGTTTCCAACGTCCAAATTTTCTTGTATTTTTAATTTAGGTACCTATAGGAAAAATAACTCATTTGCAGAAACAAAATAATTACAACGAATTAAGATGTCCTTATGTTCATTATGACGTCTCTAATGTAACTCATTTGAATGTTTTAATTACCTATTATATTAATAATTACACAATTGATCATCGTATTCACTGTTTAAAAATTTTTTGTACTAATAACAAATTGTTTTTATATACCCCACTACACATTTATTGTCTATTGGATTTTCATATTCCTTTACGCTGGTTCATAAAATTTACTTTAAAACGTCATTATTCAAAATTATAAAAAAGATTCTAAAATAAAATTTTTTGAATGCAAAAGTTATCAGAAGAAAATCATACTCGTGTAACAGAATTTGGTACAAAGTTTAATTAATGAATATTTTGCTGCCACACAGGTTAAAGTAAGTACACGTCAGAGTTACGTTAGGCGTACCTTTATGCATTTAAAGGCCATACCTGTACTTTGTTGTTCGAAAATATCACAGCACTAACAATGTTACGTTCAGTGTACTTTAGGCAACTTGATAATGTTTTAATTCACACAAAACCGCTCTTATAATAGTGTTTATCTTAACTTTAAAAAATAAAATTAACGCCAGAAATCGCAACTCACATTTCTGTCCTTATCATCAATGTTTCATTCTGTGTCCATTTCATTGTGTTTGGTAGTGATTAAGGATTTTTTCTGGTTTGATTAGTTGACAGAAGGTAGCATATTTTTACTTAATGTGAGCTAAGTCCGTTAAACGACTTATGCTCTTTTATTTATATTGAATTTGTTAGGCCTATGTGAGGTTTCTGATACTGTAACATTTACAACTACATAAATGCCTAAATTTTATAAATTGTTTATTTTAAATTTTTTACTTTTTCAGACACAATACTGAGAATCATCACGGGCAAATACTGAGAATAGTATGGTGTAAGGAAAAAGTATAGTCACGTGTACTTTCTGAACATGATTATGTGGTATTATACCTACTGAACGTCATCTCGTATCAGTACTGAACACACTTATGAAGACTTTATATTATGTATTTCACCTTGAAATGTTTAGATGTAAGGTAAGAAGTTTTACAATTTACATTAGCAGACGTGAACGCGAGAAAAAAAAATATGCACACGTTATTCACAGACAGAACATCAATATGTTCAAAAGGTATTGGATGATGGATTAAAAAAAAAAAAAAAATAAGCTCATAAATTCATAGGATACCCCAGTTCACGCTATCAGACATCACTTATCGTGTACACTATGTAAATGAGTTATCTCTTTGACTGATGAATTTTAAGCAGCCTTATCTGTTTTTTTTTTTAAGTTGTATGAAACCAGTTTCAATTTACGATCTGTGTCACGTGTTGCCTGTGTAGACGGGAAGAATTTTAATTTTAGATAATCTAAAACAAGCAGAATATGCAAATGTAACGCTGAGTATTTCACAAATTCCACGATAGTGATGAGAATAACTTAGTCTATTTTGCTCAGTGACTTGATACATATGACGATTCTTTTTAAAATGTACTACTTATTTGCTTCGGAGAGTGAAATAAATCCATTCAACGGCAGTACCTAAAACATACCTTCAGAAAATTACACCGACATAATCGTGATGAAGGCTTATTACAGCCGCAAAGTTAAAAATAATTGTATTCTGAATTTTATTTAGCATAATTTCGTATACATTCTAATGGCAACTGGTTTGTTACAACACAAATTTTACTACGTACAAAAAAAAATTCCTCAGTATGAACTTCAGACAATCTGAGTTTCTACAAAGAAAATAGTTATTTAAAGTATTCAATTTTGTCTTACTATGTAACTAGACTAGCAGTCGCCTTTATGGTAGTATTAGTTACTTTCTAAGGGAAAAATTTTTGTTACAAATCACTATATTTGCTAGAAATAATATTAAATATATTCCAATATATTTTCAATAAAAATTTGTTTTGTTTTCTTTGCGCACATAAAAAGTCATTCAAGCAGTTGTTTGTATTTCTAAAAAAAAATTTGAAATTTAAAAAATGTTTTGCTCTTTTTAGAAATTTTTAAAATACAAAATTATTTAGTTTTCGTTTTTACATACTTACAGCCCTAGTTCGTGACATGTACTTTCACTGTGTCACGTTTAATTATGTTGATTGGTTTTCGATGGGCGTATGAACTAAAAACACGCAAATTTCGACTTTGAAAAGCCACTATGAGAAAACTGGCTGAGCTAACAATTAATTTCGTAAGTGGATAATGTAACACTGTTTCATACATATATAAAATTACGATTTTTTTTTTTTTCGTTCCGCTCAGGAACGCTCTTAAGGCCAAAAACCACCAACTAATAAATGGAAATGGCGTTCGAAAATTAACCTGTTCTTTGATGTAGTTGTGCAGCGGGAGTGTACGACTGGGTGCTTTCGCAAGTGGATAATGTAACACTGTTTCATACATATATAAAATTACGATTTTTTTTTTCGTTCCGCTCAGGAACGCTCTTAAGGCCAAAAACCACCAACTAATAAATGGAAATGGCGTTCGAAAATTAACCTGTTCTTTGATGTAGTTGTGCAGCGGGAGTGTACGACTGGGTGCTGTTTTTTTACATAATATGTAAAAAAAAAACATAATAGCAAAGTATGCTTATGTCAACAGGATACATACACAACATAAAATTCTATAAACGGAATAGTGACATAATAAAAACGACAGCTAAATAAAAAAGAAGATAAACGGACGACACAATTTTAAGGCGTGCTTTGGCAAAACAACAAACAGATATAATTTGTGAAACACAAAAATACGGCAGAACAATGAGACGAAACAGAGCACACGAGTTTTCGAGACACCAACAGAAAACCGAGTGAGTGAGTGAAGATGTTATGGTCTGCGCTTAACGTTGAGGTCTTTTGCGCTGATTAGGGGTGATATGATGTGAGAGTGGAGCAGAGTCGGAATGAATTGACGGGGGAAACAGGAGATCCCCGAGAAAACCCGCCGACCAGCGGCATTGTTCAGCATGATTCCCACATGCGAAAATCTGGGGACCGACCCCGCCGGGAATCGAACCCGGACCGCCTTGGTGGGAGGCGAGAGGTCTGACCTTTCGGTCACCGCGGCCCCAACAGAAAACCTATGCTTCACGAAATGCAGCAAAGACACACAGGGCTCCGAGAACACGAGTGCAACTGATGAGTTGGCTGGACATCTGTGGATGCAAAATAATTTTGTGTAATGGGCACGGTCGTAGAAGAACAGGTCTGGACACTCGCCTATTTAACAATGTATTTTACTTGACCACCTTGTTGTTCGACTGTAGTTAGTCAAGTTTCCGAGAATGTCGTACTTTTTCCGGGCGGTCGGACTCAAACTCCGTCCACTTTTTTCCACTGTTAAATTTATAAAATAAATAAAGATTACTGGAGCCTTTTCTTAAATTTGTGAGCGAAGAAAGTATTTCATAAATTGATGAAAAATACGTTTTGATAAATTGTTTATCTTAGCGGAAATAAAGTGGGCAGAGTTTAGTCCGACCGCCCTAACATCAGCGCCAATAAAACACAATATTCTCGGTAACTTGGTGAACTACAACCAAACAACAAGGGGGTCAAGTTTCCAGGTGAGTGTCCAGACCTGTTCTTCTACGGCCGTGGTAATGGGACAAAGATCGTCAGATAAAAAAGAAACTATGAACATTAGTATTTGCCAAATATTCAATCTGTTACCAACTCCACAAATTTCACTTGTGATAACCAGTACAGATGAGGTAAATACTCTTGTTGTATGTGTCCTACCCGATTTGTTTTTTCAAGCAAAATGATAACTGTATCGAAATTATACAAATAGGTCGAGGTTAAATTAGTCTGGGAAAAAGTTCAGAGAACGCTTCATGGTCCAATTCTCGGTTTCCTTTCTTACAACTTTTCTGATATGCGGTCTTTGGCTATAGTTTTGGTTATCTTACAGTCGTGTAAACCAACCATACATCGTGACGTAACTTTTCCGTGATAAATCACATAGCAGCCATCACATTAATTGTTGGGTAATAAAAAATGTATTTGCTTAAGATAAAATGGTTTTACATGCAGGAAATAAATTAGTACATGCCCAATACTTAAAATAAATTGTCATACCTTAATTTGTCCTACAGTCAAAGTAGGGTATGTTAACCATATAGTTAATTCCGCTCCCAGTAGGCATAACCAAATAATATACAGACGCAGATCCAACACAAGTACATACTTAAAAATTGTGAAACTGCTGCAATTATACGTCAGGGTGAATCTTTGTGTCTTAGTTGCGGAAAATAATGACAGCTAACATGTAAAATTAATTCTGTACATAAAATAATGCTATATTGAACCTCTAAGGTTCTCATAAATCAGATTAATATCCGTAGGTCATAAATCATTCACCACATTCATAGAAGTACTGTTCGTAGTAATCAAGTCTTCGGCAATTCATAGTAACATCACTTAACCTAAAATATTTCAATTAGCAACGTTCAACAAAAATCGTTATGCGTGAAATAAATCAGTTTTTTTTAATATAACTACTCAGTGAAATATCTCCCACTTTCAAATTGTAAGTTTAAAATCGTCCGGATTCAAGTCATTTAGTTATAAAGTAATTCAATTCGAAATATTTTTAATGAAAACCAAACAAATTTAAATCTTTCTGCCAAAAATATATTATGCACAAATAATTCTATCCGACATTTTCTTACACAAATTATTTCTATACCTAAATTGTTTTGCGATTATCGTTCGGCGAAAAGTTTACACCAGAAATAGAACAGAAACACATGTTTTGATAAATGTGGGACAACTGTTGGAATAAATTTTTTTTATTGTTGTACCTTAAAAATAGCTACTTAAGATGTATATTAATAAATATATTATAAAATATGTTTCCCTGCGATAGCCTTCCAAATCCTTAACGCTTGACAAAAATTACTAGGCTAAGTCACGATCGTAGAAATACAGGTCTGGACACTCGCCGATCTACCAATGTATTTTAATTGACCTCCTTGTTGTTTGGCTGCAGTTCGTGAAGTTACTAAGAATGTTGTACTTTTTGGCGCTGTAATGTGGGCGGTCGGACTCAAACTCCGCCAACTTTTTTCCATTTTTAACATTATAAAGTAAATAAATATTGCTGGAGCCATGCTTTAAAATTGTGAGCGAAGGAATTATTTCATAAAATGATAAAAAAAATACTTTTGATAAATTGTTTATTTTAGGAGGGGGGGGGGGAGTGGGCGGAGTTTGAGCTCGACCGCCCTGACTGCAGCGTCCTAAGACATAGAGCATTGTAGTAAACATGGTGAGTGTCCAGACATGTTCTTCTACGGCCGTGGGCTAAGTAATATGCACGGTCGTAGAAGAACAGGTCTGGACACTCACCTGGAAACTTCACCTTCTTGTTGTTTGGCTGTAGTTCACCAAGTTACCGAGAATATTGTCTTTTATTGGCACTTCAGGTAGGGCGGTCGGTCTCAAACCCCACCCACTTCTTTTCAATGTATCAAAACGTATTTTTTTTTTATCATTTTACGAAATACTTTCGTCGTTCACAAGTTTAATACAAAAATTCCAGCAATCTTTATTTACTTTACAAATTTAACAATGGAAAAAAGTGGACTGAGTTTGGGTACGACCGCCCTAACTGAAGCGCCAATAAAACACAATATTCTCGGTAACTTGACGAACTACAGCCAAACAAGGGGGTCAAGCAAAATACATTGGTAGATACGCGAGTGTCCAGACCTGTACTTATAGGACCGTGTAGAAAGAAGGGGGTGGAGTTTGAGTCCGACCGCCCCGGATTACAGCGGCAAAAAAGTACAACATTCTCGGTAACTTGATGAACTACAGCTAAACAACAAGGGGGTCAAGTAAAATACATTGGTAGATAGGCGAGTGGCCAGACCTGTTCTTCTACGACCGTGGTAATATATAGAGACAAGGATAATGTTTGTGGTCTGCTCGTGACAAAGTGATACCAAATGACTTGTTACATATTTACTTGCTTCTTTACTACAGACTGGGCAACCTCCAGTGGTATAAAATAAGTCAAACGCCAATTACAAAAGTGAAACGAACATGTAGGTGTTTGAAATCTTGCTTAAACCTAGAAAAAAGTACAAATTTTTCACATCGCTAAATATTTCATTTAAGTCAGAAATTGATTTCTTAATACAAATATATCTGCATTATGCTAAAATGTTTTTATATGGTACTAGCGACCCGGGTAGCACTAATTATCGATAACAAAGAATTGAAGTCTTTACACTGACGTGCCGCACACTTACAAGTCTCGATACTACCTAATCAATAAATAAATTAATAAAACTATTAATAAATTGATACATTTGTAAGGAAAGTATGACACAAAACTAGCAAAAAGCCAAAAATAATAATGTTGCCCTAATCACTACCAAACTTCTCAGGATCACTCGCTGGGCTAATGTGAAGATTGCCTGAACATTTCATCAAAATAGCCACATCAGTTTTGGAGTCCATAGGGAACATACATACACACGAAGATATATTTATTTATTGATTTATTTACTTATTTCAAGTAACGTCAATGAAAATAATGTTAAATTTTATAAACAGAAAAAATTCTACACGAGAGGTGTGACACAGGTTTACGGACGTTTGCACAGTCACAACTTTTGCGAAACCAGATAGAATTCTAAATGTACAGTTGTCTCGACGCGGATTACAGTGTCGAGTTTATACCCCAGAGAGTCGCTCCCAAGATGGCTGAATGCTTGCACGGACTCTTCACTCCTCGATACACAGCCGGCCGCTTTGAACTCATCTCAGCTCTCCTGCGCAGTGGGCGTCGTTAGGGACTTCCTTTGAGCTGGAGGCAACTGATTCTCCGACATCCCCCCTCTCTTTACAACCCCGGGGGTGCCATTCTAGAGAAACACACGCGAACCCCTGCGCAACTTTTCCGCCAGCACGATCCTAGGCCAATTTCCCCTCCTGCGACGTCCCCTTGAACCAGTCGCTCGACTGATAAATTCTCGCCGTGGTGTATCGGTCCGTGCAGGCTCGTTAGCGAGCTCCGAGTATGCGGGCACTGGTTCGACAGACACCGAACCAGTCCGCTAAAATCACAAAAAAAGAATACAGTATGTACCAGTACAGCGGTTACAAACTTTCAGGAGAGATAGAGAACACCCAGATGATGGGAAATCCCATAGCAATTCATAGTCCGAACCACATCCCTGCGATAAACATCACAAAAAAGAAAGAACAGAGGAGAAAACATTTATTAATCCTAATTCAGCAAAACTGCTAGAGGGTCTTTGGCTGGCGATGACAATTGATATATCTTTATGATTTTTTTTTTTTTTTTAGATTTTTTTCTGTATTAAGAGGCCAGACATGGGGATCGAAGCTGAAACCTCACGTACGGTGCAGGTGTGAAGACCACTATGATAACGAGATCGACAGACCACTCGACCAGCACGGCCTTTTTGCTGAATATTAAAAAGGTCATGTAACAAATCAGGTCTTTTAAATCCACACAGTAATATCATTCATTGTTTCTGACTCGAACTTGCAAATGGGTAATGTTTTTCCTGTAATGCTGGATCAGCATTGTCCCAAAAAATCGTTTCAGCGTTGACCAACTTAAAAACTAGGTTCGTTGCGCACATAACTCATCTCCGAGTTACAGTCATGTCCTGCATGAATTTACATAAAGTGTCCTTGCCAAGAGATGTAATCATGGTTGGTGGGGGGGGGGGAGATGTGGTAGAAAGCAGGGAGAATGTTTTTTTGCGTGCCAGACACTGAGGAGAACTGCATGGCCTCAAGCCAACAACCTTGTATTTACGGCACAATTCCTCGTCGCGAACTGGGATGCTTCCAGAAATGAGCTGCGAATTGACTCGTGTGTTTTCGGAAACGTAATTTTTGCTCGGGGGGTGCTTTTCTCGAACCACAACTTAAACCCTCCCAACCTCCTTAAACTTTTATTGCCGCGCAGTGCCAAATACCGCATGATACCACTTGTATCTGTCACGTCTCCTTCCAATGAACATTTTACATTTCTCTATGATTTTGCCATTTTATTCCTTCCGAATTTGGCCAACAACATACCGGCTGGAACTTTGGGATTCTTGTCTTTTCGTCTCTTCTTTTCCCAGTGTAAGAGATTTTTGCCAGCGCTTAACACCGAGGTCTTCAGAGCTGGTGAGGGGTGACATGGTGTGAGTTATAACATTAACGGAATGAAAGAAAGAGGAAATGGAAGAAAACTCGCCGACCAATGGCATCGTCCGGCATGCAAAAACCCGGGGACCGACCCCGCTGAGAACCAAACCCGGATTACCTTGAATGGTGGCGAAAGATCTGACAGTTCGGCCCACGCGGCCACTTTCTCTTCCTAGAACCTTATTATTATTCCATTTAATTACTTACCCTCTTTCTTGAAAATGTAATTGCTGTCACTTCAAATGGTTTTATTGTATTGACTGGGCCTCTGCAGTATTATTCTCAGTTTTTCGATTACCGTTAGTGTAACACCGATTCGTTGTGCATATCATTGGACCTTTTCGACACGCTTATAAGTAAACTTTAAGGATATTGGTTCTGCAAATATTCATTATATATATATATATATATATATATATATATATATATATATATATATATATATATGCCAAACACTGTTCAACACATTAGATAACGTGCACTTTCCCCAATTAAAAACATTAAGCAGTATAATTTTTGCATAATCACTCATTAAATTCACATAATGTCTGTTAGGAAGAAGCCAAAAATTAAAAATCAATTAACTCTCACAAACAAGTTAGTTCATATTGATACTTAACACTTCTTCAAGAACCTTACTGGCTTACAAAGAGATAAATGTATGTATTTAGAAAAATTTGTTTAAATGAGTAAATTTTGCATAACTTTTGAGTTGTGGCTATTACTGAATTTTTTGAAATAACTTTTGTCAGTCGTGTCATAAAATGCACTGATACACTGACTTTCAGTTCCTGTAAATTTTGAGTAATTTTTTTTTTTTTTTAAATATCGCACAAGCTATTTTGTAACTTTGCTGATTTATTTTGCAAAAAAAAAAACTACGGTGCCCTATTTTTTATTTGGGGAAATGACGTGTCATCTGGTGTGTTTGGTACAAATATATAAAATTAATTTTTAAGGGATCAACACCCTTAATGGTGTGATGCAATGTTCCTTCAAAAATTATATTTTACAAAAAAATGTCTTAATGAATGTTGTTGCGTGAGAAACTTTACCATATCGTTGCACAGAAAATGCAGTTTTAAAATTTACAGGCCTATATAATAACCTAACGAAATAAAATTGTGTAATTTTTTTAACCTCTGTATATCTCAAGTAATATAACTTACAACTCTTTTAGCATAAAATATTTAAAAAATGAGAACCACTGCTTGTTATATTTGTCCGTCCATTTCAAATGCATAGCTTCATGCTAGGCAAGTAAAGCCCTTGCCAGTTTATAAGTTTATGACATTTATAGCTTCAGTTTCTTTCTTCCTTTCCTCCAATAAATAGGGCCACGACTTTGTCGCGAAAAGATTTTTGCCCCACTTTGTTTCAGTGACTCATGTGCACATCGGCAGTTCTGTTTCAAGGCTATTTGCAGCGTGTCTTTGTTCAGACACGTTTCTCATTTGCCTGCACCAATCAGAATAAGATTATTGTGAGTCTGTACGTCTATAATTTGCCAAGGCCAACCACAGACGATGTAGCAGAGCTGCAGGTGTGCACATGACGCATCGAAACCAAATGTTGCAAAAATCTTTTCGCCATAAAATAGTGGCTCTACCAATAAAATTAAAATATTAAACCCAGTTGAACGAGACTGTAACGTTACATATGTTTTCTTACCCACTCTTACATAAATGTGCTAGCAATTGCCGGGAAAAAGTTATTCTAGTCATCTTAATGCCACATCTGAAACAGTGATAGTGAAAATATTTATTTTAAAGCTAGGTAATGTTCATATCAAAGATTTTCTACATATAATTGTCATAAATACAACATAACTTACATCTACTTTTTTTGGTTTCAATAAACTTAATGGTTTTCCAGATTTTTGAACCCAAAGTATCACGAATTTTGTTATGAACATAAGACAAAATCAAGCTAAATATATATATATTTTTTTTTTTTAGCGAACGACGCATTACTTTGAAAAATGCCTACATAGAATTGTGCACCGTGTGGATGCTGGTAGTCTTCAGTTTTTTAAAAGCCTTCCGCTAAGAAATTCTTAAGTTTTTTCGCCAGTGTGAAAAAAACCTTCTTGTCAAGGCCTTAAGAGCCTGCAGGATATAACGCACGCAAAATACTTTGATTTTATTCCGTAGCTGTGGTCACTAAGAGTAGAGCCCGGAAAATTTCGCGGATTCAACGACCTGCATACTAGAATCCATTGTCCTATGCACATTCAAGTCCCGTCTATTCGTTCATTATACGTTGTTCCAGTGAGTAGCAACTAGTGGAGAAATAGTCGGGGCTTTAGTGTGCACTGCCTAGTTGTCAACGATAGGTAATTCGGGATAAAGTGAGCACTCAAAAGCCCTGATTTTTTCTGTTTTCCGCCAGTTTATATCTTTCCGCTGAATTTAAACATAAACATTGCCACGTACTTTTATTTACACAGGCTCGTACAATGTTTACATTTACATTACACTGCTCCGATAAGTGTTATCTGCAACATCTACTCATTAAATGAACGGGCTCTGTATATCAGCTATACTCAATAGTAATATTATATATCAATACCTGCGAGTTAACGTTTTATGACACTGTTTTCTCTTCATTGACTCTAATTGGTCACGACACACACTGTTGCCGTTACTTATCTCGTAAATGCATGCATAGTATATTAATTTGTAATTCAAAACAGCCACTATAAACACACATGACACACGCAATTAAAGTATTCAGTAACGACGACGACGCAATTTACAAAAACAATAAAAAAAACATATTTTCTTAACGTGTGGAACAGAAAAAAATAAATGTAATTTCTATTGCCACGTGCTTAGGCTGGCGATCATATAACATAACATATTAGCAATGATATTCAAAAGTATTAGAAGTAACTGTTTTGAATGTGTTCATCAGAAACCCACATGTATTACACAACGGACAATGCACTCCTGACTTAACTCGCTTGCCGAGCGATGTGAAGCCGAAGCGGTGATAACCTAACTCTGATGCCACCTGTCGGAGGACTTTTGAACTACGTCTGTGGTGCGAGCGTTAGCTGCTGTGTGTCAACGGCTGTTTTGAATTCAGCGGGCGGTTGCATCACTTTGTGACGGCGCTAATCAAATAAAATTACACAGTTAGTAGGTAGGATGTCAATAAGAGCGTAAATAAATATTTTAAAGCATATCGTATACAAAGAGGTCGATCACATCTTATGTACTTTCACTGATGCTGTATTCAAATAAGAAAATACACGGAACTACATGCAATGATTCGTTACCAAACCATACAAACAATAATGTAACTACTGTTAATGTTGACTAATATACAGTAACGGCTAGTGATTTTTTTCAAAGGTTAAATCTTTAGTGCTCACTTTATTCCGAATGATCTATAGCATGGCAGCCATATTACGCTCGCTGACTGGCTGTAGGCGTCTCCGCCATGTTGCTGGCCAGGGAAGTCATTTTGCTGACGTGTGTTGAGTTCGCTGCTGGTTATTTCACCTCTGCATTCCTAAACATTATGTGGTCGTGTCCTGTCACAATAACCTTATTCTTATTGGTTCAGTCAAATGATATACGTGTATGTACATAAAAGCTTGCTGCAAATAACCACGGAGCAGATCTACCTATGTGCACGTTAAGGGTTAAAACAAGTTGTTGCTGAAGTCTTTCCACGACAAACTACTCGCTGTTTTCACTAACCGTCCCTTGTCTCACCCCTTGTAGACCTTCCATAGTCCTAGGGCATACATTGTCCGCCAGTGGTCTGGGCTTGGCATGCGCGCCATCTGTGCACATTCCGGATGAAGTAGCACCCCTACTTTGTCTTTTACTTCGTTCATCCTTACCTTATTTACATCCCCCCGAGGCTCTGCCCCAGTTTACTAGGCTCTAGGGGTTTCTCTCAGGGAAGTACAGCACAGGCCCGTGTTTCAATCAGTGGCGTGTGGTGACGTAAGCTGGTGTATGCTCAGTGCTGCAAAGTCTCAGTGAATACAGTAGGAACCAGCAACACGACTTCGGAATATCTTCGTTCCACTCAATTCTCAGTGCTCATCCCTCCCTGCACAGATGTGATAGGTGTAGATAAGTCAGTTCTTATTACTAGAAACAGGAAGTTATCGCAAACAGATTTTTGCACCTTTATTTTCAGCGTCTTACGTTTACAGCTGCAGTCCAGCCTTATGGTCAGTGATTGGCCGTTTTAACTCCTAGCGTCTACTTGGTCTACCCACAATTCACAGATGTGTGTTGTGGCAATTAACCTTGTTCTGACTGATACAGTCAAGTGAAAGACGACTGCACGAATTCACACAGCCAATAACCGTGAAGTAGAACTACAGATGTGTGTTGTGGCAATTAACCTTGTTCTGACTGATACAGTCAAGTGAAAGACGACTGCACGAATTCACACAGCCAATAACCGTGAAGTAGAACTACAGATATGCACATAAGGCATTGAAACAAAGTGGTACAAAATTATTTTCGTAAAAAAATTCATCTCTCTACTTATTTCTATAGAGCCGCGATTTTATGGCGAAAAGATTTTTGCAACATTTGGTTTCGATGCGTCATGTGCACACCTGCAGCTCTGCTACATCGCCTGTGGTTGGATGATTTTACTCTCACTGGCCTTGGCAAATTATAGACGTACAGACTCACAATAATCTTATTATGATTGGTGCAGTCAAATGAGAAACGTGTCTGAACAAAGACACGCTGCCAATAACCTTGAAACAGAACTGCCGATGAGCACGTGAGACTCTGAAACAAAGTGGGGCAAAAATCTTTTCGCGACAAAATCGTGGCCCTACTTATTACTAGGGCATGAACATTTCGCGAAAAAGAATTTTGCCTCAGTTTGTTTCAGTGACTCACCTGAAAATCTGCAGTTCTACTTCATAGTCAGTGATTGGAAGTTTTAACTGCCACGTGTAATGGGTAGAGTTTCGTGGGTTCAAAGACCACCCGGCTAGACTCCACAGTCCTGTATACGTATGTCCTTAGCTACTTGTACATTGGCTGCTGCTCCAGTGAGCGGACATTTGTATATGTGCATAGCCGTCTTCAGTAGAAGGCCGCGGCCTAGATCTGGCAACCCTGTCAGGAGGGGTCATTTTAACACTTCTTTTGTCTCGTTAACGGCAATGGCTTCCCCTGATTCGCCGGTATGTATGGCACAATAACGAATCAGGTTGAGTCATTGTCTTTGGAGAGCTAAAATAAGCGTTAAAATGACCCTTCCTGACAGTGTTGCCAGATCTAGGGCCGCGGCCTTCTACTAAAGACGGATATGATATGTGACAAGGTAGCGCGATGGTCAGTGTGTTGTTATGAGTACCGACAACCTCGCCTGGAGGACGGGCTAGCGACGACGGCAGTGCAATCAGGTCAAGGGTTGCACAAGACAAGGGCCTAAGCGATTTTCCCCACCGGCACTGAAGTGTGTCAATATATCGCAATGTATCCGGGGAATCGGTGTCTGTCTCCTTCAAGCCTTCCAGCCGTCACCACTTCGCCAGGATAGTCCTGGGTCGAGACCCACGACGTGCCGCCGTCCGTCGATAGCCGACACAATCATCATCAGCCTCCGGCATCATGCTAACAGTGAGGTCTAAGGTGTCCAAAGGGTCACCCATCATAGAGTAGAACAAGTAATTATTTAAACAGCCGCTCCCCTCCTATCTAAATCATGTAGTACAACCGTGTAGTTTTTGTAACTAACTTATGTAGAGTATAGCCACCATAATTATATTAATATATTTCATTTAACCGTAACCGTCACCCTTAACTTAACCACTTAAATAGTTTCAGTATAAAGTGCCTACCTCTGGCTACAGCCACCTAACCACTATAAAACATATGTAAAATATATAAGTAAAATAACAGTTTTACAACAGTGTGTTTTCATGCAGATCTGCTATTGGTTCACAGTTCTCTAGGAAGAGTTTCAGTAACAGCGACCGAGTCAAGTAAAATTTTACCGTTTACAGGTGTTTCAAGTATAACGTCTTCTAAAATTAAATCGTGATATTTATGGATCTCTGGTCACGGGGTTCTACCAGCAAATTACTGACTTCTGGTGGTGCATTAACCTGATTCAAATTGGAAAAATCAAATGAAGGACGTCACTTCACAAAGGCACGCTGTCAGCAACGACGAAGCATAGCTGCAGATGTGTACGTAAGGCTCTGAAACAAACTTGGGCAAAATTATTTTCGCGAAAAGTTCATGGCCCTAGATGTTTAATACTAAATGCTCACGAAAGGCTTGGTAACCTGTAGACCTTTAATGGGTTATGGGAAGGTAAGGGACCGCAGAAGCTGGTGAAATTGGTTTTGCAACAAGTTGGTTGCTTCAATACCTCACGTTCACATACGCAGCTTTGCTTCGTGCTGATTGGCAGATTGTTAAGGTGAATGGAAAGGCACAATGCTGAAGGAACGACTGGAATACGCAATCGTCAATCAAATCTGAACTACTCATCAAAATTCAATGAGATTTTTTTTGCCGAGTAGATATTTTATCAGCGGACATTTATTTATGGCACTATGCGATAGTGTGCTATACTTTCGAGTAAAATATTAAAAACTGCTCTTAAAGAAATAAGGGCTTCAAACAACAAAATCTACAAAAATGGGTGCCTACCTATCAGGAACCAATAACAATCGTACAACTGGGTCTGGCATCGTATTTCGGCCACTCAGGAGTTAGCTTCAAGGAGCCCACTATACACGGTGACGGCTCTAGGGTTGTTGCCAGGGAAGGCACAAGCTTATAGTATGGTTGTGCGCTAGTTGACGCTACAGCCACTGACACGCTGGTATGTAGGTGCCGCTTATTACTGACTGCTCACTACACAATGAGTAGCCAGTAGATGTTTCATGGTCATTGGTATACGGTGGCATGTTTTCCGAAGTCACACCAGGACAATGCTGGGATGATCATTTATAGATGCCCATGTTGACTACTTCCCCCTTCCCCTCCCACCGCCTTGAGCATTAACCAAGGCCCTGTGCTGTTCGAGGATGCGTGAAAACCAACTAAATAAATTAATCAATTTTTTTAAAAAAATTTAATTTAAACTGTTGTGTAGCGCGAGCATAACCCACGGAATATTGTAAACTGGCCTAGTGCTGAATTCTGTATGTGTTTAAATAAATAAAAATAATTTTCATCTTAAGTAAGGTAAGTGCACCAAACATGGCCTAGCCACAGAATATTTAGGAATACAGAAGTGAAATAGTCGGCAGGAAGGCGAACTCAGTCACACACGCCAGCAAAATGGCTTCCCTGGCCAGCAACATGGCGGAGACACCTACTGCCAATCAGCGTGAGGCAGCTGCTCTGCTAGTCGGCAGCCAGGCCAATAGGAAACCTGTAGTAACATGCAGGAGCCAAACAGACACGGGGCTGGAGTCTACAGCCTCGGGCAGCCAATAAGCGGCCAAGTTCGCCTATATCAAACGAGCCGCCACGTCATTTCACGTCTGTATTACTATTTAGTCTGTGG
>PNEQ01133023.1:0-16507 GCA_003012365.1 Medauroidea extradentata | reverse complement strand
ATTTCATCATGTTTCGGATGTGCTGGCAGTCACGTCGGCCACCCTCGAAGGGTTAAGACGCAGTTGGGACAGGTATCTATGACGTAGGTTAGGCGGGTTTCCCACTATGAGCCACCCGGGCTTTGAGTCATCGGCCAGCTCTCAAGGTGTTACGAAACAGCCGCCGACCACTGGCCTCCAGGAACATGGCACGCAACAACACACAGTAAAAGAACTTCAAGTAGAACTTAAAGCCTGCTTTTCTATCACGAAATGAACACTCAGGTACATGTTGATAGGTCAGAAAAAAATAATTAATAAGTTAAATAATTACGACAAATAACTTTTGAAGTATTGTTATCACTTCAACAATCGTATCTTATAAATTGGTTTATTAAAGTTAGTGGTTTTACGTTACATGCTAGAAGAATTTAAATTTACATATTCACTTAGTTATAGTTTACAAGAATATATACCATACTTATTCAAATGTTTTAAAATTATAACGTATTTGAAAGCAAAATAATTGGTGTATAAATGTTAGTTTTTTCATTCGCTGCTACTCACTTTAATTCGAACCTTAAATTGGTAACTTTCGTACTTTTACAAGCATATTTAATGTACTTCCAAAATACTTTCTTATTTTAAGGAACGACAACTCGTGAAGGGAGAAGAGGTGGGGGATGGTCATAGCGGACAACATTGGCGCAGTGTCCGAGCATACTTTTATCTTAATAATACAATTATGGCTCGACTCAGTCACTTACATATTCTCGCATGTGAAAATCATCATGAACCATGACGATGGCTGGTGATTAATCTCGGGGATCCACTTTTTCCGCCACCCTCACATTCCAGTGCTGCTTCATAAACATTTTCTCATAATTATATTAAAACTGGAATCAAACTGAAAGTATTACTTTGAGACTAAGTTTATTCACTACACAAATAAACAAGTGCATCATGGTAAAAATAGGACTAATGTCCTCTAGACAGCTAAAATGTTACAATTTCAAGATAAATGTCAGAGACAATTTCTTTCTGATAATATAATTAATTTGTCGAACAAATAATAAATAATATCAACTAATTTTTAAAAGAAAAAACTGCAAACAACGTAGTGAATTATAACATGCTTGTCTGATTAGATATGTCACCTGTCGAATTCAACACTATCATTTAAATTATTTTCTTGTTTACACTGTTACTTTTTATTATGATTAACTACAAATTCGAAGTCATTTATAAGTACTACAAAATGTTCGCTCATTAACACCCGCGTCGTTTCGTTGCTTACCTTTGCTTACAAATACCGACGAAAAGTTATCGCATTACAGAACTACGAAGGAGCTAAAACTTGACACTGAACAACGTGGTCTTCAGAACGGATGAAGGTGAATTGGCTTGGATATGTAGCAATGCCGAAATACACAAGCAGGCGAAACTAGAGATCCGCGAAAAAAATCCGCCAGCCAGATGCATTGGGCGCAAGATTGCCACATGTGAAACACTGGGAATGACCCCACCGGATATAGAACTCAGTTATCGAATCCGAATCGTAATGTTGGTAGATGAGCACTCTGGCCCACAACTTGTCCCTAGAAACTTTTCTGGTTATAAGCTTGCGGTTGGCACTCATCACTCATCACTCATTACCCTGAACGCTTGACTGACATGCTAATGACATTGGGACTGTGTACATCCTCCCCTCCTCTGCCTCCACCCCCGATACCACGAAGGGCCATGCTGTGACACAGACGCATGACAAGTTGTCTAACTACAGGAGTTTAATTTGTATAAGAGACATACAATGCTTCGGTCTACTGAATTAGAAACACACGAAGGTGACTGGGGTTCAGTCTTAAGAGTTGGTGGACCTGGCGCGTGAGTCCTGCTGTAGCGTGGTACGGAAAGTATTTTTTCCTAGTATAAGTATTAAAATGTCACCAATGCGTTTATCTACGAAAAGATGACGCACTTCAAACTGTGTCCCTATGATTTTACAAATGTCGTCCGCTAATTACAAACATGAATTCCAATCTCCTCGAAAGTGCTAAAAATGAATTTTCTACGTTGCTGTAGCTGAGAAAACATCAACTGTAATCGGAAAACAAAATCATATAAACTTGCATTGGACTTTACCGCATACTTTCCATAAATTAAATAACAGGGCCATTGCTTGAAGTCTCATTGAAAAATGGTTTCCACGAAAACACCTCGCGCTAGTTTAGTAGTAGAGGTGTTTGGCAGACATGTTATGTTCGACTTATAGCTATCACCGTTTCCGTGCCTTAAAAACGTAAAGAAAAAAATTTGCGTCCACTTACTCTTAAGGGCGCCGCCTACCCCACGCTTCAAATGCGGTGCAATGTATTCGTAAGCAGGTTTTTTCTACGTGAGCCCATTGTGCCAAAGTACGAAAAGAAAACAAACTTCAGACAAGGGCGGAACCTCATTGATTAGACAACATGCTCATTAAAACACTGTTTCTAAGCCCTCCAACATAACTAAAAGCGGCCTTTTCAGACTTCCGTATTTCAACATGTACTAACAGCTTGTATGTGAAACACAGATTGCGACCTACACTCAACTTAGTAGCACACTTCCCACCAATAAAATTATATGGTCACCACTTACTGTCCCTCAGTAAAAACTGTTCGGCGGGAAGCTTGCTCACTAGCTCAGCGCTTGGCTCGTTGAGGCGATGCGGCAATTGATGCGCACTTTAAGGTAGCCCTTATGTCTCCATCGTTTCTGAGCCTCTAACGCGCAGGATGATATCAGTACCTGCCATCTTCGAATTCTTCCATTTTCGCTGTTAAGATACATGCAATCAGATTTATTAAAATATCCCGGTAGACATGGCACTTATTTTACCTTCTTAAACGTTACCAAATTGTCATGCCTTCACTACCTATCTTAGGGTGGTATGTTTCGACTGGCTGGGACCCACCATTTTCGTTCACAACTGGCTGCAACGATATGTATGTAGAATGCCAGGAACAAACATGTCAGCGACTTTAACAGTATTTTATATGTCGTTTACAGTTAATGTCTACCATCGTCTGTGCTCCCAGCACATCACTTGCATGTTCGCAACATTGCCTATGTAAATGTAGTATATTCATCGCACTATTATTGGATTATATAATTTGTGACAAGAGTGAGTGGTTTTGGGACAAATCACACACTTTCTGAGTCAAAGCCTGGGTCTGTTGCAGAGAGAAACTGCAAAATAACCTCAGGGGGGTAAAGTATGTCTCTTGGCCCTACCGTAATTTGAAAATGAGCTGACTCACCGGCGACGCCTCCAGCCACGACACAAAGGCAGAGAAGCAGCACACAACCTCGCTCACTCATGACTGCTGCCGGACTGTTACGGGACAGCAAGAGACAAACCTCCGCTAGACCGCGGCGCCGTCTTGCGGTTTTGTCGCGCATCCTGTTTGCCGCCGATACTTAACCGCGCTAGAGTGCATTTTCGTGTTCTTCCGTCATCTCCGTCCACGTACACGGCATGCATTCTGACTGGAGTGGTCTGCGACACTGACACAAGAAGGAAGCAGAAGGTTCGAAAATTGGGAAAAAGGGAGGGGGAGGATTTAACGGTCCTTCTACACAATAAGGATGAAGCGAGGTGAAAAGACAATACAACATCCACGCCCAAGTCGGGATTCGAACCCAGGACCTCTCGCGCTGTAGACCAGCGACTAACCGACTACGCTTCGGAGGCCGGCTGCGGGAACAGGGAGTATGCAGGCAGTTGGGGCTCAAAGTCTTGTTGACTGCGAGGTCATTAAAGACAGCGGAACCAAAACTCGGACAGATAGAAAACAGGGAAGGAATCGGCCGTGCCTTATATTTAGGAAACATTATAAAAAAAACATAAATTACGATGGCCGGACTGGGTATAGAACTCGAGTTCTCCTAAATGCGAAGGAGGAAGATAGTATGGGTGTGGAACAGAGAAAGAGAGAGAGAGAGAGAGAGAGATTGGTAGTGGGACAAAGGAATAGCACAGTATCTTGTTTTCATTTCCAGACGGAAAAGTTTTATTCTAGTTTTGACGAGCACTGTCTACTGAGCATAAAGTAATGGATCATATCACTCATCTGATTGCAGTGAAACTTTGGTGAGTTGTGCAAGCGTCTGCAAAAGTGATTATAACACTGTAACATATATTTTTCCTTTCAATTTTGTAAGAGGGGAAACAAAGATTAGTGACAGCAAAGTTAAATATTATAAAACTGGGTAAATAGAAACACTCCGGGGAGTAGGAATAAAATTACAAAAAAATGTTCCTGGCTTAAACTTATTTCTTAAATAAAATTATTTTACAATAAAAGTAGTTTTAACAGTTTTCATTGTTTTAATTGTATTAACTTTCCTATTTAATACACAGTTCATAAATCAAAGTTTATGCTGAAAATTTTGCTCTGAAATTGAGTTTCTATTTAACCCAGTGTTTCTGTTCATTCCGTTCATTCCGTTCTACGATACATCAAATATCAACATGTGTCACTTTCAAAATTTCTTCTCCCCCTTTCCCCTAAAATGAATGTCCTTGGTCGATGGGTGGCAAACATGTCATCTGCGAATTGTCCACCATGTTTAAACATAATACAACATGATTAAATATAGATTTTATGTCATATTTTGGGTATCTCAACACTGATTGTAACCAAGTTTTATACTTTCTGTGTTAATCAATCAAGTTTTGATTTTAAGGGGGTATTTAAATGTGAGCGTTAACGCTTGAGTTAGGTTTAAATTTTAAAAGGAGGAGTGAATAAACTTGAGAGACGAAAATTATATGTAGGCTAATATTTGTGAAAAATATTATAAACCTTCTCGCGAAGATAAACATTTTAATACTAGAAAAAAACTTAAAAAAAAAAATATATAATAGTTAAAAGTAAAAAATTTTATAACGATCATAAACAAAAAAATCATCAAAAAAGTAGAATTCGTAAATAAATAATAATAAATAAAAAAATAAAATTTATTAAACTGAAAAAGTTATTGTAAAATTTAAATGAGTGGAAGTATTTATAATAAATAATACTAAAAAGTCATGAACACAGTATAGTACATATTATATTAGGAAATAAATTACAAAAAATTGATACAATAAATGACAATTTTGAAATATTATGAAATAGAAACAGCAATTGAATGGGTGAGGTGGAGACGATAAAGATTCCACTTCCGCCAACTTCCGAAAAATTTGGAAAAACTGATTTGCTATTTAACTATAGGTTAAATAGGAACATTTACAGTAAAACATTAGTTTGTTAGGGCTTAGTCAAATTGAACATTAACTGAAAAACGTAATACTTTTTATGTACACAAAGTTATTCGCATTCAAAGTTGAAGGAATATTTTCCATTTTAATCTCAATGAGTTGAGGGTACTTTGAAGTTCGATAAAACTATAATTTACACACTTTTATTCATAATACAAGTGCAATTAATTACAAGAATAGTACGTTCTATGCCATCATACCTACACTTTACTAATCAAACATCTACAACGTTACTGTTAGAAGGGTGGCTTAACAAAATTACCGTGACCTGGCAGATAAAAGCACCAAATTTGATATGAAGGTACCTTAACGTTAGCCTAGGAGCCCTCTGAAATTTTTTAAAATTTCCATGTACAGCACTATAAACTGAAATGGCCGACAAATACGACAAAATTTCACATTCGTGTCTTTCTTTACCAGGTATCACTACGGAATAAACCAGAAAAGTGGTATTTGTGATGATGTGTGGTTGATGTAAAAGCAATTGGTTATTTTATGCCTATGTATGTAGTATTTATCACAAACTAAATTGTAATAACCATTTTTTGTTCCGGTATAATTCAACATGGGTGTGAATTGGGGTCGAAGCGTGATTTGTCAGAAGGACACTGGTGAAAAATCGAAATGTCCTTTGCTGACCCCAGGGACAAGTGGTGGAAAAAACAGATGCCAACGCAACATTCCTGAAGAATGTAGAACAGTTCCGCAGCACTGAACTAACTTTCGGAACTGATGAAACTGCAACAAACTTTGCATTGCATTCTGCTTCATGGCACAAATATTGTAATCTGAAGTTTAATAATTGGAAGTTGCCTGAGGCAACGAAGAGAAAACAAACTAGTGTTGATCAACAGAAACGTCCTAGTAAACGAGTAGCATGTACAGTGTTGCTGGTTTTGTGATAAGGGCAAAGATGAAGGTCAACTCCATTAAGTTTCAACATTTGATACCGACAGCAATATTCGATCCACGATCACACAGCTCAATGACTCACACCTCATGAACAAAAATAATTGGAGGAGATATTATAGCAATGGAGGCAAAATACCATCTTGCATGTTTGGTCCAGCTTAGAAATCGCCACAGAAGCCTCACTCGTGAGGCAAGCCGAAAAGAAGAGAAAACAGATGAGAAAACGTACGAGTGTCGGTCATTCGTAGAACTTGCTAGTTACATTAGCGAATCAGTGAAGTCTGGTATTCTCATTTTTAAAGTACTTGAGATCCACTCTATGTATGTAAATCGTCTAGAAAAACTGGGCATCAAGAAACAAATCAACAAGACAAGACTGAAGAATCAGTTGTTAGAGCATTTACCAGAAGCCCAAGAGCAGTTTGAAGGGAGACACACTGTAATCGTATTCATTGAAGCCATGAGAAAAATGCTGCGGGAAGCTCTGAAGATTCTATGACGTCTCAGAAGATGCTGTTGTCATGGCCAAAGCAGCAGCAATTGTTAGAAAAGATATCACGAATCACCGAGGTTTCAAATTTAGTGGCTGCTTCCCAGCACAATGCCAAGAAGACTCATTGCCTGCAAGTCTTAAGTCGCTAGTTTCTGTGGTATCGAAATAGTATAGAGCATACTTGTGCGTACTGTAGACACAGATGTGATTGTGAATCTTGCAGGCACATTCTATGATTTAATAGTGACTCAACCTTTGGCTGATATAAGGGTGGCCTTTGGCATGGACAAGCACTACAGGTTTTACCACACCAATGCCGTCTGTGCAAGACTGTGGGAGCAAAAAGCATGAGCACTACCTGTGTTTCACTCATTCTCTGGTTGCGACACAAAATACGCCTTCAAAGGTAAAAGTAAGAAGTCCATTTGGGAAGTATGGCGCGCATTTCAAGACATCACTGATACATTTGTGTATTTAGCCACTCATCCCTTTCAACTGCTGACAGCTGACTCTGAACACTTCAAGAAGCTGGCTTGACTAAATGTTGTTCTTTAAAAAAAAAAATTACTCCTTTAAGCAGTATCAACCAGGTAAGAAGAGAGTTTTTCTGTCAGAAGAGTCGAGCAATGGACAAACTTCCACCGACTGAGGATGCACTTCTTCAAGATATCCGTAGAGCAGTTTATCAAGCTGGTATTTGGACGACTAGCACACAAACACAGCACGTGATTCCTTCTCCACAGAATTTTGGTTGGAATAAGGTTTCAGACTCATGGGTACGGTTTCACAACCATGTAGAAAATTGATCAAACGCTCCTACAAAGGAGACTGCAAAAACTGCAATAGTGGGAAAGCTGATCTGGACTGCTCACCACTTTGCAAGTGCAAGTGTAATTTATTATAACTGCAACATACTGGATTCCATTGAATGAAAAAATATTACTTCTTTTGTTATTTAGAACTCTTATTAACATTACATTTGGAGCAATGTTTTGCTGTATAATGTGTTTAAAGTATAGCGCATTTTTATTGTTTTTTTTTTACATAAGTTAATATGTAGACTACCTTAAGATATGCGTGTAGCGTACTTAGTTGGCTTACAGCTGTATTTCAAAATTAACAGTATAATAAATTGTGTTAAAAGTGAAAATTTGCTGTACTTGTGAGCCGTTTCGGTGTTTAGTGCAATACATAAAAATTTTTAGAAATTTCAGAGGGCTCCTAAGCTAACATTCATTCGTATACCCTAAGGAACCTTCATATTAAATTTGGTGATTTTATCCGCCAGATCATGGTAATCTTTAACAACACCTCTAAGCCACTCCGCTATGTGGAACATTCACAATACATTAGATTAGATTCACAAAAAAAAAAAAAAAAAAAAAACCCTATTGCAGTGACTCTTGTGGCGAATAGTTAATCATGCCATAACACTGATGTTAAGAAAATAATTACAACCTTTAACAACTTACTTCAAAACACAAAGTACTATATTAATGTGAGGATTACTGGAATCTTTTCATTCTTTATCTCAATCGATGAAGCTACGTATATAGTACAACTTGGCTGTCTCAGTTTATTTTCTGTAAAATGTGGAATGTTTTCCTCCTTAATCCCACCCGTTCAATTAATAATTGATTAAATACATATTCTATTACTAATATACATGATTATATAGATCAAGAATATGTTCTTGATGATATAAAACACATTATAATAAACAAAATAGAAGAGCAAATAGAGCAAAATAATTTAAAAGTAAACTTAAAACTTTTTCCTAATTGTAAAAGGGGGCCAAATAATGATGAATTTGGCGACGTATTGACGTGTTTGGGGTGAGAGCGTCTTACTTACGCCCTGGAATGGGAAAAAAAATTATCACAAAGATCAATAATGAAAAAATATTTATAAGTATTGTTTTTGTGTTCATTCAAGTTGTTGTTCGTCTGATCAGTTGGCGAGAACGATTGACATTCATAACTTTCAATCTGTTTTACACCATACATTTATATAAGAAAAATATTATAAAGGATATTATTTTTATGTATCCATTAATTATGACTACTATCAAAACCTAACCATTAAAATAACACGTTAGCTACTTTTTTTTTTTTTGCAAAACATTTTCCACAACATAATCTTTATCACATCTAGTCTTAAGAAGCTCTTTTTCATAAAACATACCTTTAATGGGTTTATATTGCAAATATTTTCTTTTGTATGCTATAGGGTTTGTGTGTAGTATTTAAGATATTTATATTATTTCAGTTGACCAATTTGGTGTGTATCCTTGTCAAATAATTTTGTAGTTTTACTTATTCGAACTTTATCTCCAATAGCAAATTTTGGTTCAGCAGTTTTTCCATTTTTACCATACACGCTGACCATAATAGAGGCTTCATTTTGATTGTTCTATGAACTGTGTTAGTGTAATCACTCATTAATTTTGGTAATATATGTATCCATTTATGGTTTCCTTGTATTGTAAACGTCTTCTAAATTTTCAAATGATTAGGTTGTCGGCAATTTAATATACTGTAACAAGTCTGTGCTCTTGAAGGCACTGGGCTGAGCGACCTGACGAGCCACGGTAGTGAGGGTTTTAAGGGGGATGGGACTACCGGGCCGAAGGCCCATTCAAAAAACGTGTTGAATATTATGCAGTCAAAGTCTGTCCAGTCGCCTCAAGGAAACTGGAGTTTTGTTATTTGATGATGCAAGTACTACTGTGCCCTACTTGTAAGCATGCTTTGCCTCCTACCAAGGCTATCCGGGTTCGATTCACGGCGGGGTCGGTTACCTGATATTTGAATGTGGGAATCGTGCCGGACGATACCTTTGGTCAGCGGGTTTTCTCGGGGATCTCCCGTTTACCCCGCCTCTTCATTCTGGTGCTGCTCCATACTCTCTTCATGTTACCCCTCACCAGCGCTAAAGACCTCGATGTTAAGCGCAAACAAAATAACTCAATCACTCACCCATATGTATGTATGCTATTTTTAATATTCTGTAACAGCAAACAACACTTTTGAGATGGCTGGCATTTTTACAATCCATAAAACCACATAAGGCCCCCTTCCCCCCCGCCCCAACGCAAAAATATGTTTTTAAAGCCGCCACTGAGACACGCCACCTCCACTTCCCTGCTCCTTACATATAGTACCAGCGATGAGGCAGCGGATTATGCCCTCCTCATCCCCCCTCAAGACTCACTGTATCAGTCACGGCGACGAGGCAACAGACTGTGTCCCTCCTCCTCTGCCCTTCTTCTCGACCCTGGCGATGCGGGTCACTCAGGCTTGGTTGACGTCTACGGCCTTCTGAATGAATGGACACGGGCACCTACCTGTCCATCATCCGGGACAAGCATTCCGCTCGGACGTAACTGAGTACTAAGCCGACTTTCCACTGGTGCGCGTTTGGGCGCTTGTGGTGACGTCAGGTACCCCGAGGTCCCTCCGAGGCGATGCATGTCTATTCACAGTCAAAACACGCACAACCCTCTGGCGCGAGAAAGCCCGCGCAAGGTCAGGGTGGGGGAGCGAATAACAGACAACAGCCTTTCCACTGTGGTGTATCCGAGTCCCAGCCTGGCAGATTGGGCGGTGCAGGCGACGTGTCCTTGTCAGTTTCTGACATGGATTTTTCACCGTAAGATAACATGTAGGCAGAGACCTGAAAAATTTGCGTTTTCTTTCAGTCACAAGCTAGAATTCCAGCAACTGTAAGTTCGTGCCACTTTCGCAATTGGCCGTTGACATATCTAACACCACCTTGAAGTCGATGAGCCAGTAATAAAAATGTAACTAAATGCAGGCCCATTTTCCTGTGTTAGTGAGTAGCCAACGAACAGCTGTTGACTGCTTGAGTTCACATGTATTCTTGAAGGCTAGCCTATATGTCAGTGAATCTGCGAATTTTTCCGGTCTCTACATGTAGGACAAAACGTTAACGTAAGCCAGTACCAGTACCCAGAGACTCGAGGCAAAAGCTGTGGCAGGCTATCGCGCGGCTGGCTCACCTGTCCCTGGAGGGGTATTCCTGAGGAGGCCTGTAGCATCATTGTGGTTGACTTCTTCATTGACGCCATAGCCGACGCAGAGGTGCGGCAGGTGGTGCGCCTGGCTGCGCCACATAACATGCAATATGCCCTGGCCTGAACGCTCGAAATGGATTCGGCAAGGCAGGTGCCTGTGGCACGGCGTCCGGTGCGGGCGGTGACCCTGCGGGAGGAGGGCCTTAAGAAGACACTGAAGACACCACAGCTCGAGTTCATGCGACAGAGCCACGCAGCCGACCGACCAGACAGGCCAAATGTTGGTCCTGTGGACAGCCATGGCACCTGAGAGCCAACTGCCCTCAACATCACAAGTAGCAGCAACAGCATCAACAACAGGGGAACAGGCAGAGAGACTCAGGTGAGAGCACGTCCTTGGGAAACTTTAAACACCGACCTTGAGGGGCAAAGGTCGGTGAGAGCTGTAGAGAAGGTACCAGTGTTCCTACAAGAATGCTCAGTAAAGCAGGACTCAAGTGCCATACTGCTGAAGGGGAGCCTAAACGACGTTTCTTGTCGAATGGTCGTGAACACAAGGGCGACAATAACAGTAGTGAGTCAAGACATAGAGCCTTCCCCCAGCGATTGCCAGACTCTGGGAGTGCTGAAGAGCACTGTATGACCATTTTAACTGGCGAGACTACACCAGTAAGGGGTAAGATGAGTGTTTTTGAAACTTGGTGATGTCAGTATAGAGCATGATGTGTACATAGCCGAAATAGAGGATGAATGTCTCTTGGGACTAGATGTGTTGTGTAGACTGGGGTGCTGTATAGACTTGGGGTACTGCAAATAGGCAATGCGGAGTTGGTGGTATCGTTTCGTAAAGACTTGTCCTCACAAGAAAGTTGCTCAGTAATCTATTGTGAACCCACGTTACTACCTGCTTCGAGTGAAGTGGTTGTCCCAGGTCGATGCAGAGGGAAATCTGTCAGGCGTGTAGGGATGATTGACCCAATGATTAAAGGAAGCAGCTTGCCAGATGGTATCCTAACAGCCAGAACACTAGCATATCCTGTATCTGACAGTTTGCTGATCAAAGTGGTGAACTTGTCCGACCGAGCAGTCAAACTTAAGGAGGGGGCCATAACAGGAGTTTTTAAGCTGATTTCACAAATCCTGCCCAAATACTCTTCAAGCCCCAGGGCCAGCTTACAATGAGGGTTTATTGCCCGAGACATTAGAGGAAATCTTAAAGAGAACAAAAGAAAACCTAAACTGGCGACAGGACAAAGCTGAAGCTGAACTATTACAGAGAAATCAAAATGTCTTCTTGTGTGGGCCAAATTACGTTGGCAAGACCAATGTCACATTCCGTCGCATTGACACAAATGAGGCCCGCCCAATAAAAAAGTCCCCTAGACGACTGCTTCTAGCTTCATACGAGGCAGTGGATAGTATCCTAAAAAGAGACTGGAGACCTAGATATAACAGAACATTCAGTCCGTCTGTTGTCCCCTCTGGTTGCATAAGAAGAAAGATGGGACTTTTGAGATTTTGTGTTGATTACCATCAGCTGAATGATGTGACCAAAAAGGATTGTTACCCTCTGCCCAGGATAGACGACACTACACAGCCTAACAGGAGTACAATGGTTTTCGACCTTGAACATAAAGAGCGGGTATTGGCAGTGTGAAGTGGCCACAGAGGATCGGGGAAAGACTGCCTCCTGTATCCAAAGGAAATGAACCTGGCAGTTCAAAGTAATGCCATTTGAGCTATGCAATGCCCTTTCAACCTTTGAACATCTAATAAAAAGGTCCTCCCACTAGACTCCTGTCAGGTTTACCTAGACAACATTGTCGTCACCAGCAGAACATTCGAAAAACATCTGACGCGCCTTGATGTTGTGTTCC
Source organism: Medauroidea extradentata (assembly GCA_003012365.1). Lineage (NCBI taxonomy): Eukaryota > Metazoa > Arthropoda > Insecta > Phasmatodea > Phasmatidae > Medauroidea > Medauroidea extradentata. Next base: position 3,905 of record PNEQ01133023.1, on the reverse strand, counting down.
AGAAAATTTTTGCGGCCAACCTGTAATTGGTCGCCAAGAAATGTAACAGAAAATTGAATTTGGCCATGTAGTGTCGGCCCATTGGATAGAGACAGAACTAGAGAAGACTAAATCCATCAGATATTGGCCTCGACCAGCTGACGAAACTGAAGTTAGAAGTTTCCTAGGCCTGTGTGCATACTACCGCTGTTTCGTTTATGCGTTCGCAATAGTTACTAAGACACTGCATGGATTAATAAAGGCAAGAAGAAAACTTCATTGGACCCCTAAATGTGAGGCTGCCTGCGTGTGGTTAAAGGAAATATTGACATCACCTTCAGTCCTGGGTTTTCCTAACAGTAAGGGCGAGTTCATCCTTGATACTGATTCCAGCGATGTTGGTATTGGTGCTGTGTTGTCGCGAGTTCAGGAGGAAAAGGAGAGGCCACTTGAGTATTTTAGCAAAGTACTTCATAAGCCTGATAGGAATTACTGTGACATGTAGAACACTTTGAGCTGTTGTGAAGGTAATTTGTAGCACATTCATTAAAATGGTTATTCAATTTAAAGAGTCCAGAAGAGCAGATAGCACCTTGGATACAATATCTTAAGGAATACGATTTTGAAATACAGCACAGACCTGGCCGTCTTCCCAGAAATGCAGATGCCCTCTCATGGATACCCTGTGAACCATCTTGTCGACACTATGAGTGCCAAGACACCATCATAGGGCGATGAGGAAACAAGGAAGGACCAACTGAATGACCCAAATCTGCGCCCTCTACTGGAGTGAAAGGAAAACAATTTACGACCAAGCTTGGAGGAGCTATCTAGTCTAGAGGCCACAGTCAAATCCTATTGGGCACAGTGGAATTCCCTCATTTTTTATAATAGTGTTTTGTATACGAGGTGGAAGAGCAACGATGGAAAACAAATATGGGTTCAACTTGTCTTGCCAGACTGTCGGGTTCCAAAAGTGCTGAAGGAACACTGCAACTGGTGGACATTTCGGCATCAATAAAACACCAGACAAAGTGCGCCTGAAGTTCTACTGGTTCCATTGTCAGGAGGATGTGGAGAAGCGGCGCCTCATGTATGACACTTCTGCAGCACGAAAAGGACTGAGAATTAAGAGAAAAAGTCACTTTCAGAAATACAATGTCGGTGCACTCTTTGAAATGATGGCTGTAGATATTTTGGGCCACTTACCAACCACTGAGAGGAGAAACCAATACCTCCTCGTAGCCCAAGACTACGTTACTAATTGGCCAGAGGTAATACCGATCCCAAACCAAGAAGCTTGTGCAGTAGCCAAAGCACTTGTGGAACACGCCTTCTCGAGTTTTGGGATGTCACTTGAACTACGTTCGGATCAAGGACGAAATATCGAGGCTATCTTATTCCAAGAGGTGACCAGGTTCCTGGGTATGAGGAAGACACAAACTACGGCATCACATCCTCAGTCAGACGGGATGGTCGTAAGACTTAACAACACTTTGGAACAGTACTTGTCAATATTTGTGTAAGAAAGCCGAAAGGACTGGGATGCCAAGGTGTCTATTTCTGCAAGCCTACCAGTCAGCAATTCACAAATCTACAAGGGTAACACCTTCGGAGAAGTTATTTGGAAGAGAGCTCCGCCTCTCTAGTGACCTACTGTTTGGACGACCATCTGAAGAAGAGGTAGCCAGCTCATAATATGCCAGCAAACTACATAGGAAGTTAGTGAGCATACACAACATTGCTCGGCAGCACCTCAGAAGTAATACCGACCGGATAAAAACTATATATGACCGAAGGGCATCTGCTGAGCAATTTAAATATGGGCAACTGGTTTGATTGCATAACCAGCTAAAACGGAAGGGATACTGCCTCAAGCTTAAGAAAAACTGGGAAGGCCCTTATAAGATTACAAAACGAATCAATGACATAGTCTTCAGGATATGGCGCAGAGGCTCTCCCACTAAACCCAAGGTTGTCCACAGTGATAGACTGACGTTTTACGAAGGTCCAGAAGTCAAGAAGTCTGTTCGGGACGAACAGACTTAAGGAGGGGGCAGTGTAACGAGTCAGTACTCTCGAAGGCATTGGGCTGAGCGACCAAACGAGCCACGCTACCACCACCTCCCTTGCTCGCTACCTGCAGCCCCAGCGACGAGGCAGCATACTGCGCCCCACCTCCTTCCCCTATTCCGGCCTGGTGACGAGGCGACAGACTGCGCCCCTCCTCCTCCCGGTTCGTTATCTCCAGTCCCAACGACGAGGCAGCGAACTGCGTCCCTCCTCCTCCCCCCTAATATTCCCGTCCCTGCGATGCGGGCCACTCATGCCTGGTTGACGCATGCGGCCTCCTGTCAGTCATCCAGGACAAGCATTCAGCTCGGACATAAGACATAACTGAATGGAACCGCAACACATAGAACGTTCAGCTTACATCAACCAACATATTTGGCGAGCTCTTAGAATATACTGCGTCCATAGGAGTGACTGCAGTGTTTAGCTGGTGAAGGTTCACAACGGACTTGGTAGCGAGGGACGAGGCGGGACCAGCAGATCGAGGAGAGGCTACGGAGGTGTGGACGACAGTGACATTTTTCGAGTTGTGTAAGTGTGAGTGGACAAACAAGTTGAACTGTAAGTGCATTGTGAGACATTTCTAGATAGAAACTTATGTGGTCGAAGGACTGATTTGAGGAAGAGAGACATTATTAATTACACAATAGCAGTAATTTTGGATTTTTGGGAGATTACTTTTATATAATAGCTATATGTGTTTATTTGAAAAGGGTAATCCAGAGTGTTCTATACTTAATATAGGGTGTTTATAGAGATTGTAATTAAATTAAGAACTTTAATTTATTTAAATATCTAAGCCCTCCATCCCAAACGAACCTGGCTGAACCCAGGACAGCAAAGTTGTTACAATACTTTTAAATGCTGATGTAACATTTTCACCAGAATAAGGGCGTATCTATGGACCTCTTTCGAATGACAACCAACTGCTCACCAATGCTTTCTCTATGGGGATAGCAGTTGGTTGTCATTTGAAAGCTGTTTATAGATACGGCCTTTAAACTTTAACTGGCATTGCCCACGCAAATTTGGAAACATCAATAACAGTTAGCATATACTTAAATACTTTGTTAATGTTGTTGCTATTTTATGGCATTCATTGGAATAATTGTTATTCTTTTTATTTAATCTCCTTGGCAGTTTCAAACACTTTTGAACTTCTATGTAGTGAACAGAACAAGTAAAGAAAATACAAGTTAGTGAGTAGTAAAATATGTTTTCCAATTATTTTACCAATTATATGAAAAATTCAACATGTTTTGGGCCCAGATGCTATTCTGTGTCATGAATGTTACCACATGAAGAATTGAAAATTGGTAATTATGGAAAACATAAAATTTTATATTGGACTTTTGGAAGGTCAAGCTAACTGGTCTACATGGAAGTACTTGTTTATTTTATACTGGTTAATAACAATACTTCACACTTAATACCGCAGCAGATTCCATCTCTTTATTACTATCCTGAAATATACACACCATAGAAAAAATAAAACAAACAAACATTGTATCATAAACAAAAGCACTACATATTTCACACCCCCTCTCAATTTCAAGTCCTCTATAGTGTTCATCAATAAACATTATTCTATAATCACTAGCAATGGTTCACATGGGTGAAATTACCAAAACTTGAAATTGAATACATAAGTTATAAAAAAAAATATTATTTCAACAATCACACACTTTCATACATATTTAGGGATTTCGGCACATTTATTAAACCAAGCCAAGACACTGTCGGCACTGTATGAATTTGTTCTTGCCCAATGGTTTAGTGAATAAGTCAGCTATATTTTTGCTAGATTCCACATACTCAATACTTATCATTTGCTTGGCTACTATATCCTTAAG
>PNEQ01133022.1:5318-16599 GCA_003012365.1 Medauroidea extradentata | reverse complement strand
ACACAGGAGTAATTGTGTGCATAACTAATTGTGTTGTGAGAGTTCTAGTTGATTACTGTTTTGTGTATTTCATAGCTTTGTGAGCTATTAAATCCAGTACTTAATTTAACTCTTTCATTTGTAATATTAGACCTCTATCCCAAAGAACTCATGGGAATTGCCCACATATAAAGTTTATGTCTCAAACTTGTAACAGTATATTTTACGTAACAGCAGTCTGGAAAAGCGTTTTATTTTACATTTTGAGGAGCCCCTAAATCATGTTTCTCAGCACAATATCTCAAAAACAGATAACGAGAAGCATAGTTATAAATGTGTTTTCTTTTCGTAGATTGAGATATCGAACGCATGATTAGTAGTATCATTAAAAAAAAACTTTCTCCTAACACGCTGCAAAGCAGTTCACACGCGAGGTGTATGGGGCACTAAACATAATAGTTAATGATGAGTAATGAACAAGTCTGTGTAAAGTAGGTCTACTGGTCAAATATTGTTGCGATATTCACCCCCCTTTCTCTCAGCTTCTAAATTATAGAAATTTCTTTACGGGTTTTGACTATCATGAAACATGTAATTTAATTTTTGTTTTCGCTGAATAAAACTAAAATTTGTAACGCAAATATAAATTCCTAACAGAAAAATTATCCGGGAGGGGGCGGTGTGCCTAATTGTTTGCCCCTCCCTAAGTTGGAGTGCTCGTTTCGCTACTGATACCCATATCGCAATCGGAGTTTCACATACATTCGATTATTAAATTTTTTTAAGAACGGCAGTCTGAAATGGTTGTTTTTTAGCCATGTTGGAGGGCTTATAAGCAGTGTTTTAATGAGTATAGTGTCTTAACAATGAGGTTTCAACCTTGTCTGAAGTGTGTTTTCTTTTCGTACGTTGGCACAATGAGCACACGTGGAATTGTTTCATAGAAAACCCGTGTTTACGTACATGCTGTTGATGATGCGCATTTGAAGTGTGAGGTAGGCGCTGGTACAGTGCGCGCGCCGGCTCTGAGTCTCTGGCGGGTATGTGTTTTTCGGCCGTAAATATAACACAACGAGGTCCAATAGCAAGCCGTAGTAACGTCGTAAGTTAGGACGTGTTTGATACTGTGTTACTGTAGCGTACATGAAGTTTACGAAGAAAAATGCATACACGCCAGGGACTCAGAGCTGGCACGCGGACAGCAAAGGGTGACACGAGATGAGTATGGGACTGCGTCGGAATGAAAAAATGGGGGGAACGGGATATCCTCGAAAAAACCCGCCGGTCAACGGCATCGTCTGGCGCGATTCCCACATGCGAAAATCCGGGGACCGACCCCGCCGGAAATCTAACCCGGATCGCATTGGTAGGAAGCGAACGGTCTGACCATTCGGTCACCGTCACCGCACTCCGTAGTATCCCTTTTGAACTAAAACCAACTACTGCTACCATGGGCGTTGCAACCGGGGGGGGGGGGACACGCCCCCCCCCCAATAATAAGAGACTTCAATTTCGTCCCCTCCAATAATATATTTAGTTTCGTAGTAATTTTAAACATTATTTCTGTGATGTAACCCATATGTTGCGCATGGTGCATATAATCCAATCGTGTTAATGTTAGCTATTTTTAATTCGATGTTCGTGTAAAACACACACTGAAATGCTCGGTTATTTTCTACCAGTAAAGTTGATGGGGAATTAGGTGAAGTAATTTTAAGTAGTTGTAATGTCTTACTACGTGTACAGCGACGAAATTTTTGCATTGTTTGAAGAAAAAACTAGTCCCCATGACAGTCACCTGTTTCCGTGTTGATTTTGTCTTCTACGCCTGATTACCCACTTCTCAGTCCATTCTTCTTCTCGAGGGAAACGAAAGTAGCGAATATCTGACGTTTTTCTGCTATTATTGTTACAGCGGTAGACCGAACAATGTGTCATTTTGTGTTTGTACAAACCGAACGCACATCAGCTTCGTACTGTGTAACCCTAGCTGGGTGAGTAAGGGCTCCATGACGTCATACCTAGGGCCGGCTGCAGGTCGTGGTGGGGGGAAGATGCGCACGGGCTTGTCGCCACTCGCCAGTGTGTCGCCGTACTTCATTGTTGGTTGTCTTCTTTACATACTGGACCTTATGTACAAAAAATTATTTGTTGTGATGCTGCTGGGGTGACAACATCCACTTCAAAATCAATGGGTAACAATAATATATTTTTTAAAAACTATTTCAAGCAGACTTGTTGCATCTTTTCAATATAAATTTTGGTAAAGGATCTGACGTGTGCAAGAATTTTGTCTATACTAAAACTTGACATAGTAAGTCTTGTCACTTGCGTTTTGCCTTGTCTTGTTGCGACCTTTCTTGGTATAACTATTCGCATAATTTGTTCACAAAACTTGTTTGCAAAACTGTAGGAATTTGTCCATGTAAGCTTGGCGTATTATGCTATCTGTGAAAAATAAATCAAGTATCTAGCAACAAGTAACACACTGCATTGCTTAGGTGCTTTTTTTTTCTGTTATCTTAATTCGAAATATTGTTTCAGAATATGCACATGAACTTCAGTTCGTTATTCAAGACCAACAGGAGGAAAATATTACTGACATTGACAAAAGAGAAGTAGTAGAAGAATTTCACGAACCATATCAACCCACTTGCTTTCCAGATACCTTTCCCAAGGAGCAAAGGCTGAAAACAAGAACACTTACTTTCCAAGTTAGCTGGTACCGGGAATTTAAGTGGCTACATGTTGCTAAGAACTGTGATGGGGTAAGTTGCTTTTATTGTACCCGATACTTGCATATTTGTCCTGACAAAGTTTTGGCTTCGAAAATGGAAACAGCATTTACAGGGAGGGGATTTAAGAACTGGAAAAAAGCTCTTGATAAATTCAGAGAACACGAGAGAAGTGAAGCTCATTCTCAGGCTTTGTTAAGCTATTCCCAATTGAAGAATCCCATTGAAAGGCAACTCCGGCTTTTAAAATGCAGCAACAAAGAACTGCTTGCGAGTGTTTGATGATAATCATCCGCACTTTAAGATATCTAGTCAGACAAGGCTTGGCTATCAGGGGTCATGCTGAAGACGATGGTAACTTCATGGTGCTATTAAAAGAGAGGAGTGAGGATATACCAGCTCTGAAGGCATGGTTAAAACATGAACAAGGTAAACTCATTTTCACACATCCAGATATACAAAATGAGATCATTCAAATTCTAGGAAATGAAGTTTTAGCTTCAGTTTTGGAAAATATTAAATCTTCTACTCCTTTAGTGTTTTCAGTTATCTGTGATGTCACCCGAGATATCACAGGAGATGAGCAGGAGAGTATTTTTGTAATGTGGTGTGATGGTTTAGAGCCCACAGAAAGCTTTTTAGGTTTCTACAAAACTCAGTCTACTACTGGTAAGGCCATAGCATCGATAATCAGTGATTCTTTGCTAAGACTTGGCCTCCCTTTGTCTTGTTTGCGTGGTCAAGCCTATGATGGTGCAGGAAATATGAAGGGCTCGAAAAAGGGTGCTCAGTCCATAATTATTGACAGCCAGCCTCTGGCAGAGTATGTACATTGTGTGGCACACTGTTGTAACCTGATAATGAAAAAGTGTTGTGATGCCTCATCAGTTGTGAAAAATGCAGTGGAGTGGGCTAATCATTTGGGAATCATGTTTGGACGTGCGAAAGTTAAACCTGTGTTTATAAATCTATGTGAAGAAGCTGCAAGGGCTCCTGTTGGTAACATCTCAAAAATGAAACCACTGTGTCCAACCAGGTGGATCTACAGGAAGGCCCAAGTAGAAGAGATTGTAAAACAATACAAAATAATTTTGGACACACTTCGAGAGCTTTCAGAAGACAAATATGATGGATCTAGTGGCCTTCTGCATTGTTTCTCAAATGGATTGACCTATCTTGGGTTTGTTTTGGCAAAAGATGTAATCGACCTCCTAGAACTACTGAATAAGTCGTTCCAAGGACGAAAGAAGACTCTGTCTGGAACAGTCAGGTCTGTTCAGACTGTTTTAGATAGTTTGAGTGATCTGCGTGGTGAAGATAAATTCACGACTATTTTCAATTCTTGCTGTGGTAAAATTGATGAGCTCGGTTTGGAACCTCTGGCCCTTCCAAGAACTGTGAGATCACCTAAAAGGTTTTGTGGGCCGGGAAAACAGCATGAGTGGAATTCTTGTGAGGAGTACTTCCGGCAAGAATATTATAAAGTTATTGAGACGGCCATGATGGGACTACAAGAAAGCGTAATTGAACAGAGTGGTGTGCAGAAGATTGTGATGTTGGAAAATGTACTTATCACTGGGAAAATACTGAGCTATTGAATACATACCCTGAAGTCGACCCAGAAGCCTTAAAATTAGAAATTAAATTATTCTTGAAGAATAACAGTATTTCCTGCCTCAGTGATGCTGTAACAGCATTCAAAGAAATGGTGCCAGAAGTCCGGAATTTATTTAGAAATGTGGAATGTTTGGTTAAGCTGTTGCTAATGTCCCCGGCTTCTAGTTGCGAAGCAGAGAGAAGCTTTAGTGCTCTTAGGCGCCTCAAAAGTTATCTGAGGACTACTATGTCACAGCCTAGGCTGAATCAAGTTGCTCTTTGCTATGTACATAAAGAACTGCTCGATAAAGTTGATGTCAGGAAAGTGGCTCAGCTGTTTGTTTCAAGAAAGGACTACAGAAAATCGTTGTTTGGAAGTGTTGGAGATGAAAATATTTTCCTACACTAGAAAACATGTAGAATATAGTGGGTACTGCCCCATGTCAGGAAAGAGGACAAATTTTTATTTCTTAAAATGACTTTATGTGAGATACTGTCGATAAAAAGTTTTTTTTTATTTATTTCTGTACGCTATTATTATTATTATTAGTAAATGTTTGCAGATGCATGGCTTAAGCAACGATAGTGTGTTAAATAAAATTAAGACATTGTTTGATGCTTTTTTATCTCTCCTTTTTTAAAGTGAAATTACAATGTGCTAATGTGAATCGGGTCAAAAACATTAAAACTTAAATGAAAAAGTCATGAACATTTTAGGGTGCATAGGTGCAATGCGTTAACTAAGGAGAAAAGGCTTCACCTCCTTATCCAGGAAAATTTGCAAGAAGTTTTAGAAAACTGATACTCAAAATATTAACATTTCTACAAGATGTAAATTCAAGATTATGTTTAAAAAACCGCCCAAATAGCACCAATTTGCACCTTAAAATCCCAATTTTCCCGGGGAAGGGCCCGGACCCCCCGCTTTAGGCTTGGGGTCGATGCTATCGTATAATCTGATAATTGCTGTCCCCCCCCCCCCAACTACCCAGTGCTTGCGACGCCCATGACTGCGACAAAATGTAGCTCACTTATTTTTACTACTACTGTTCCGACCTACTTATTATGGCTGCAGGTTAAAATCCCGAGCAGTCCAAACATTATTCTATGTTTACTTGACGTAACATAGCCTACATAAAATAATACTTGGACGTGGAGCGCAAGAGGGGATTACCTACAGTGCTATGTTGCCACATTGTGCACGTAAAATGTCGCACAAAATTTCGCCACTTTCAGTCCGATGGTTTAAAGCACATAATAATATATGAAACTGTAAAAGAATATTTAATATTATTCTAACAACTACCAGTTACAAATTATACCATATGTATTATGTTTTCCATGGTTTCATTTAAATATACTTTATAAGCAAGTTACTTCTGCTAGTAGATTAAAGGTTTTTTTATTAAATATTAATTAGATGATTTGCATGGACATACAATATGTGTCCTTTAAGCCATCGATATTCGTCTTCAAATTAGCCCATACTTCGCGTGGTGTGATTATTATACGACTGTTCCTCATTACAGTGACAGGTCATACCACAACCAAGGAGGCAATGCATTGCCATGGAAACGTGTTTACGTACACAACTAACCCACTAATGTGGACTGTGAATTTGAACATTGAGTTTGACACGACATGAAACAAAATGGTTGTGGATTGTATCTTTCTATTACAGCTACAAAAGAAATTAGTGTGTTGTGCATTATGTAGTACAATTTCCTTGTTACTGAAACGAGAAAAATTTCTGCAAATAAAATAATAACAGAAATTTTAGAGCTAATCAATGTTTACATTCAAATGAGACCATCCCGACAACCGTAGCGTAATGACCCCATGTTCATGCGAAATTTTTGATCACAATGACCAGTACTATCACATGCCTGAATATTACAATTTCCTCCTGGGACATCTTGTATAGTGGGAAAAAAGGAAAGTCAAGACAGAGAAAGACTAAAAAAATTGCATGAAAATGGTGCAATGATAGACAAAGACACAAATGAACAGCGATAGAAATGGCTGTAGACAAGACAACACAACAAATATTAACACATTCTATGATAGTAGACTCCCTTCGACGACAACACATGCGACATTTAATATCATTAAGCTCGTTCGAGCTAGGACTCAATAAGACAAGCAGGAACGTACGCGTCGATAGATCGAGACAAAACTACTAGCTCTCGAGGCAGTTACGACTGCACTTCGCGACTTGCACATGGATCGATAACAGTCGACGTCTCGACAAGGCCAGCACAGCCAGTTACTATCATCCACGCGCTCGGCAGGGAACATCACAAATCATAGGTGAAATTACCCCCCTCCCCTGCACCTACTTGTGACCCTACTACATGCCGACTACCACAAACCTTTCACACCCTCCCATTATCACCCGGCCCTTCGCGATAACACTTGAGTTGGAGGTAAAGGTATTTATGTACAAGAAATAGTAACCAGACGTTGAAAGATATCACAACACACGCATCATTGTAGTATCCATGAAGTTACAACTGTGTTTTTGTACTCTACAAGGTTCAGTTCTTTCCTAGTTTACAACTTAATTGTTTAAATGTAACATAACTCAATACCACACATATACATTTTAACACCAATACTAAACACAGTTTCTTAATTTTATCACAATTAAGAATTGCAATCGAGTCAATAAAATGTTTAAAAGACATATTTCCAATAAAAAAAAGACAGTGACTGTTTTTTTACAAGTAGTGGAAATAAGGGAAATGAGAAGAAACCTACTAAACTTATTTATAGTAAGATACCGGGAAAACTCGCGTTTTCTTTCAGACACAAGTTAGAATTCCAAGAACTATAATTTCGTGCAACTTTCACTATCAGCCGTTGACTTATTTTACACCACCTTGAAGTCGATGAGCCAATAATAAAAATGTAACTAATTGTAGGCCCATTTTACTGTGTCAGCGAGCAGCCAATGAACAGGTGTTGTCTGTAGTACACATATATTCTTGAAGGCTAACCTACTGGTCAGTGAACACGCGAATTATTCTGGTCTCCATTTACAGTAAGTTATATCATTTGCCGTTTGTTCCGGCAATAATAACACAGTCGAACAATTTTTCCTATTGTTTGTTCGCAACGTTTATTTTGGTCGTGTTTCGAAGTCGCGAGCGTCTACAGCACAATACCTACAATAATCGGTTTTCGGATACGGAAACAAGTAAGCGCTACGGGCAACTCAATTGTGTGTGTGACCTCTCGTTCATTACGTGTCGCCAGCAATCCCACGAACGAGTGAAGTTATGTAGACATTGTGGTCTGCTGTGAGTCGTCATTTGGTTTCCATGATAGTTTGTGTACTTAACAACGATTCATTTTTCACTAGATTTTTTATTACGTTAGTATATTATTTCAAAACATTTTAATATTCTACGTAATTTTTGATATGAAATTTACCAGCTGTCAGCAATGTGCACTCATTAATCGGACATACCATATTTTAACTACTAGGTAAGCGAAACAGCAAATATATTTCTGGTCTGCATTAATGATTAGAAACGTCAAATTTTGTGTTATTTGTAAGGAAAGGGAAAATTCGCGATCTCAGTTACCTGCATGTAGAATTCATTGCCCTATATACATTTTCAAACCCCGTCTATAATTGTCTGTTGTTCCAGTAAGCAGCAGGTAACAGACATATGGTCGGCGGGGCTTGAGTGTACACAGGATAGTGAATTCTAACATGCAAGCCACTGGAACCGCGAATTGTTTTATTTCCCAAATAATTGATGACAGGCTAGAACTCGCTGGACTCACCTGTTCGAACATATTCCGTGATGTTATTGGCCCCAGTCCTTCGCACCTTCGTGTGCCTGCATTGCAGGCTAGTGTGTACATAGTTGACTTCATATCATTGGTAGAGAGGATGATTTATCCAGAGAAAACTTGACTGTTAGGTTTCAACGCACGTTCAGTTTACCAGAAGATTACTGGCTTTCGCTTTTATGTGGTGCTATTGCCCTATTTGGCTGATCCAATAAGAATCCCGCTGTTATAATATATTATGCCTGTTATTGGTCTGCAGACAGCTACGTTGTGTCATACATTCATCGCCTAATCATATGCTGCTTAATTAACTACAGTGTTTTCAAGGACATGTCGGCACAAAACATTTTCGCATCCTCTCTAATCATTGGTTGAAAAAAGTCCTTCATACATGCTACCACACACAGTAACTTGGAGTTCAATGTAATAGAGCGAAATGTATGTCTCTCCTAATGACGTCTATATAAGGTACAATCTTTTTCGTATAACTTCAGTACATTTTGACAGTTTTGAGGGCATCTGCTTGTTTTATGTTGTATATTTGATTAGCCGCCAGTCTGTTTCTGTTCTGAAATAACACGAGGTGTCCATTTCACCGTGAGTATCGTAATACGTGTCTTGCATTGAGGCCGACATTACACAATGCTTACAAAATGGAGTGAGTGAGTGGGAGATTTTGGTCAGCGCTTAACATCGAGGTCTTTAGCGCTGGTAAAATGAGGAATTAAGGGCGGGAAAACGGGAGATCCCCGAGAAAACCCGGTGACCAACGGCATTGTCCGGCACGATTCCCACATGCGAAAATCCGGGGACCGAACAGCCGGGAATCGAACCCGGATCCCTTGGTGGGAGGCGAATGGTCTGACCATTCGGCCACCGCGGGCCGCCTTAACAATATGGAAGAACCGTCGAAATTTACTCAAGTTGTACAAAACAGTGTTTAATAATAATCATCGATAAGTCTACTTTTATACTGACGATAGTTGTAAAGGCTAATTTCGATTTAGCAGATACCAATTTCTGCATCGTTGAGGTAGCCACACAACTGACGGATTAAAATAGTCTCTTTTGAAAGCATATTTTCTAATATAAAAAATAGCACGTTTATTTCGTATATTTCGAAGGAAATTTAATATTTCCGTATAAGGATTATCAGCTTTAAATTTTCTGCAGAAACGTTTATTCAGAAAACTCTGTAGTTCTGTAGTGAAAACACATAAAACTCGTTTTACTCTTTCCTTTCTTCTTTATGACATCGCGGCGCAATGTGGGGCTCTTGTTTTTCTCAGCGACGTTTGTTTGGCGAAGTGGAAAAATTTGTGTCGACCACCATCCTTCGGTGGCTACTAGGAGATTATTTATTTTTCTGTCTCGGCCAAAAGAACTGTAAGTTTGGCCTAGCATTTTGGCGCCAATCCTTAACGATTTCAGAGGATGGTTACACAGTCGCTGATGGCATGAGCCTCGCATCCAGAGGGAGAAGAAGACTGGTCATTCCATATCTCAAACTGACCCCTTCACGCTTCCGAAAACACGCCTTCCTACCCCCCCCCCCCCCCCCCCCCCCCCCCCCCCCCCCCCCCCCCCCCCCCCCCCCCCCCCCCCCCCCCCGCCTCACTTACCGCTACACACAACTCACAGCCTTCCCACAAACCGCCTCAAAACGGGTGGAAAAAATATTTTATTTCCGCCTTGGAATAAATAAGTGGTCAAGAATCAACTCTCTACGATCATAAAAATAATACTAAATCGTGTTGACAGCGACCCTGCTTTTCTACAAAATAATTTCCCATTTACTATGCTGATATAAAATACTCCTAGTATTCCACTTCACATTCTACTATGCTGTTCACCCCACATTGAAAATCATATTTATTTCAGCTATAACATTCTTGAATAAACAAATGTAAAACATTTCGTGCAGTGTCCATTTGAATACGGTTTACCCTAATTAAGTACCACTGAAATATTTTTATGCCTGGTTTGTTATGTGCGGCATCGTTCCCTGTAACTCAATAGTTATTTTGCGTTTTCTGACTGACGAATCGTACAGTCTGTGTCACTGAAGCGTTCAGAAGTATAAAATACCGGCGAATATAACAACATAAGTGACTCAGTGACGTGTAACTAATTTCCTTAACTCTACTTAGTGACTGAAGTATCACTAGTTTGGCACGGTTCGTATGAATCATGTTTATTATACATGACTTGTTCTCAGTGGCTCAGTGACATGTAACTAAAGATTTCCTTAACTCTACTTGGTGACTGAAGTATCACTAGTTTGGTATGGTCCGTATGAATCATATTTATAATAGGCCTACATGACTGATTCTCACATGTGTTTCATTTTACTTTCGCTGAAGTTAATCTTATGCTCTTCCCATGGTACTTTGCAAAGCCTTTCAACCGTAATAATATGTTTATATAAACAATTGATTGACTTCTGCATTAAATTGTTGTTTACGAAATAAATTACAAGCCAAACATATAAATAACCAAATAAAATACGTGTAAAATTTGCGATCTGGGCGCGCATTGTTTAAAAAAATTATCTAAGTCCGCCCATTTCGTAATCAGCCGTAGGCAACGGAAATACTCCATCAGTTTTTTGATACAAGCATTACTACACAATTGTATAGCTTGTGTGATTTTTTAACCTCTAACAGAGGAAATATCGTAAAACGTTTTATAGTTTCGTTAATATTTGTTTCATCAAATATGTAGGCTAAATTTATCACGACAAATACAATATAATATCAGATAATTATTTACATATTAAACTCTATGTCCAGAAAAATTTGTAGGCTTAGAATTTTTACAAATCTGTGAGATGACTTGGCGATAAATATTATACATGTCACGAACGAGCGCACATTTTTTTTGGACAGCTGATGTTTTATTTCAGAAACTAAGTTAAATATTTTGTTGACATGAAATAGAGCCTATACAGGGTTTCCACTGAAATTCCTGGTTGTAATACGTTGACCTGTTGTATTTTCCAGGCAGTACGTTATAATCTTCCCTAACTAATGGTCAGGATTACGACTACATTTAGTACCTGATTTTTCCTTGCCGATGAAACAAACATTATATCTAAAAAAAAAAAAAAAAAAAAAAAAAAAAAAAAAAAAAAAAAAAAAAAAAAAAAAAAAAAAAAAAAAAAAAAA
>PNEQ01133021.1:0-16507 GCA_003012365.1 Medauroidea extradentata | reverse complement strand
TCTAGTTGTGTTGTAAGGTATGGTGACTTTCATGTCTTGATGTAATATTTAGATTGTAATGGCTACATAATGACAGGGAGTGGTCTCAACGAACTGTTGAACACAATATATGCTCCAGCATCAGTCATACAAATGCCTCACAGATCTCTAGTTGTGATGTAATGTATGATGACTTTCATGTCCTGATATCATATTTAAATTGTATTGGCTACATAGTGACAGGGAGAGGTCTCAACCAACTGTTGGATCACAATATATGCTCCAGCATCAGTCTTACAGATGTCTCACGGATCTCTAGTTGTGATGTAAGATTAGAGACTTTCATGTCTCGATGTCATATTTAGATTGTATTGGCTACATAATGACAGGGAGTGATCTCAACGAACTGTTGAGCACAATATATACTCCAGCATTAGTCATTCAAATGCCTCACAGATCTCTAGTTGTGTTGTAAGGTATGGTGACTTTCAAGTCTTGATGTAATATTTAGATTGTAATGGCTTCATTATGACAGGGAGTAGTCTCAACGAACTGTTGAACACAATATATGCTCCACCATCAGTCATACAAATGCCTCACAGATCTCTAGTTGTGATGTAAGGTATGGTAACTTTCATGTCTCGATGTCGTATTTGGATTGTACTGGCTACAAAATGACAGGGAGTGGTCTCAATGAACTGTTGAACACAATATATGCTGCAACATCAGTCATACAAATGCCTCGCAGGTCTCTAGTTAAGTTGTAAGTTATGGTGGATTTCATGTCTTGGTGTTATATTTAGATTATATTGGCTACATAATGACAGGGAGTGGTGTAAACGAACTGTTGAGTACAATATATGCTCCAGCATCAGTCATACAAATGCCTCACAGATCTCTAGTTGTGTTGTAAGGTATGGTGACTTTCACATCTCGATGCCAAATTTAGATTGTATTGGCTACATAATGACAAGGAGTCGTCTCAACGAACTGTTGAGTACAATAAATGCTCCAGCATCAGTTAAACAAATGCCTCACAGATCTCTAGTTGTGTTGTAAGGTATGGTAACTTTCATTTCTCATTGTCGTATTAACATTGTATTGGCTACATAATGACACGGAGTGGTCTCAACGAACTGTTGAGCACAATATATGCTCCAGCATCAGTCATACAAATGCCTCACAGATCTCTAGTTGTGATGTAAGATTGGTGACTTTCATGTCCTTATGTCATATTTAGATTGTATAGGCTACATAATGAATGGGAGTGGTCTCAACGAACTGTTGAGCACAATATATGCTCCAGCATCAGTCATACAAATGTCTCACAGATCTCTAGTTGTGATGTAAGATTGGTGACTTTCATGTCCTTATGTCATATTTAGATTGTATAGGCTACATAATGAATGGGAGTGGTCTCAACGAACTGTTGAGCACAATATATGCTCCAGAATCAGTCATACAAATGCCTCACAGATGTCTAGTTGTATTTGTAAGATATGGTGACTTTCATGTCTTGATGTCATATTTAGATTGTATTGGCTAAATTATGACAGGGAGTGGTCTCAACGAACTGTTGAACACAATATGTGCTCCAGCATCAATCATACAAATGCCTCACAGATCTCTAGCTGTGGTGTAAGGTATTGTGACTTTCACGTCCTGATGTCATATTTAGATTGTATTGGCTACATAATGAAAGGGAGTGGTCTCAATGAACTGTTAAGCACAATATATGCTCCAGAATCAGTCATATAAATGCCTCACACATCTCTAGATGTGTTGTAAGAAATTGTGACTTTCATGTCTCGATGACATATTTGGATTTTATTAGCTTTCTAATGAAAGGGAGTGGTATAAATGAACTGTTGAGCACAATATATGCTCTAGCATCAGCCATACAAATGCCTTACAGATCTCTAGTTGTAATGTAAGATTGGTGACTTTCATGTCTCAGTGTCATATTTAGTTTGTTTGTTTTGGCTACATAATGACAGGGAGTGGTCTCAACGAACCGTTGAGTACAATACATGCTCCAGCATCAGTCATGCCAATGCCACACAGATTTCTAGTTGTGATGTAAGGTATGGTGGATTTTATGTCTTGGGGTCATATTTAGATTGTATTGTCTACATAATGACAACGAGTGGTCTCAACGAACCGTTGAGCACAATACATGCTCCAGCATCAGTCATACCAATTCCACACAGATCTCTAGTTGTGATGTAAAGTATGGTGACTCCTATGTCTTGATGTCATATGTAGATTGTATTGGCTACATAATGACAGAGAGCGGTCTCAACGAACTGTTGAGCACGATATATGCTCCAGCATCAGTCACACAAATGCCTCACTGATATCTAGTTAAGTTGTAAGGTATTGTGACTTTCATGTCCTTATGTCATATTTAGATTGTATAGGCTACATAATGACAGGGAGTGGTCTCAACGAACTGTTAAGCACAATGTATGCTCTAGCATCAGTCATACAAATGCCTCACAGTTCTCTAGTTGTGTTGTAAGGTATGGTGATTTTCATGTCTTGATGTCATATTTAGATAGTATTGGGTACATAATGACTGGGAGTGGTCTCTTCGAACTGTTGAGCACAATATATGATCGAGCATCAATCATTCAAATGCTAGAAGAATATTCATGTGCTCGAGCACTTCGAGCTCATTTACTTATTCAAAGAGAATTGGCAATAATAAAATTGGGACAAGTTCATATCAGTGTTTTGAAACAGGATGCTGTCAATTCTGCCTTGAGAGACCTTACGAAACCAAAATCCTCGTAGAATAGTAATCGCAACTAAAATGGAATTTAAGCCTGTTCAGCTTAACGTAAATGGACTAACAGCAGCCCTTTGGATTCTGTACGTCCATGTGTTTACTTCAATGATTGAGTATTTTTTTGCCGAACGAGCAGGAGATTAGGATGTTCATCTGAAATGTGTTTAGCAAACGATTCCTTTTTGTCATGCAAGTGGTCTTTTGCATTTGCCAAATCACGCCATTGATATCTGCCGGATATTTTCAAGCTCCCTTCTGTGATGCCAGAAGAAGAATTTGAGAAATTTGTCAGTAAGTCTGTTTTACAATGCGCAACGTCAAGGTTTACATAGTATTTCTTCTGTATTTGTTAATAATGGCTATACACACGAAGCTATTGTACAGGTTGAAACACGATTTCTTCTTGGTTTGTATAGAGGAAGCAAACACGAAAGTAGTTTAAATTTGCACCGGTACAATTACTTCACAAAGACTGTGACCAATATAATATCTAACATTTCTTCAGTACCCCCTACCAATATAGCTGCTAAATAGTATTTGTTTCGTGTGTACCATCAGGTACAACATTGGCTTGGTAAGCAATTGCGTCCAGAGTTGTGGGTATACTGCATTCAGTAATGTGTTACAGACAATATTTCTACTCCACATGTTGATGAAGCACCAAAGAAAAAACAATGTAAACTCTGACCAGTTGACATTCTTTACCACAATTTTGGAAGTGAAAGAGAAAGTAAACTGTTGAACTTGTATTACGTAGAAAAAATCCAGTTTGTGTCTTTAACTAAATACTGTAATATACCCGAAAATATATTTTTTTAAATTATGTATAAGTACTATACTTATTTGCACATTGCCTTCCTGGGTCTCGTTGCAAAGAAGTTGGGTTCCAATTGAAATATATTGTTAGCATATAATTACATTTTGATCCATGTCCAGTGGTATTAACTGCTTGCTATCATATACGTATGTCATCTATCAATAGAATTCAAGCCCCAAGATACGCATTTTTTATGGGAAATTTTCTGTATTTATCATTGGCAGACAAAGGTTTATAACGTTTTGAGGTGGTAGTTTCTAAGCAGTAAGCTCTAGTCTCCAAGAGAGGATGTCTGTGTATTATCAAACAATTTGCCGCAATGGTCATGTCGTATTAACTTGAAAACTATTTTAGTTACGAAAAAAAGTGAAAGGATACTTTTTGTAGGAAATTTAATGGGCTATAATTTTGTACTTAAACATTTCAATTCTGTGACAGTAATTTTAAATTTTTTGTTTTAATTTTTTGACGTAGTAATTATTGAGGACCAGCGAACAACTGTACAATATTTCCAAACTTTTAGAATTTTTGTTTTAATTTTTTCGTTGTTGTCTGGGCTATTACGTGTTGTCAACTGTCTCGTATACATGGAACGGAGACTTGATATGGAAACAGTGATTGTCTGTAACAATGTTTTCACAGAGTAAAGCCGTATGCAGAGGAAGTTAGCATCTTGCCAGCAATGTTCCTCTGGCTGAGCTCCTGGGAAGACACCGACAGCATCGACACTGCATATCTTGCAGCACACCACAGTGAAGAGCTAGATTTATGCCGCCTCGGTCCGCCATCATCTAGAACAATATAGAGCCTTTGTCGTATGACTTGTGTCAGTGCGAGATACACAAGAGTAGAAGACTAATTGTGCTATCTTAACAAGTATTTCAAGAACACATTCTGTGCGTGACAAACGCTTTTAGAAGACAGACTTTATATGCTGATAGAAGCACAACGAAAAAGTTAGGCATAATTGCGTATTGAACAGTCACACACTTTTCTGCTGAAGCCGCAGAAGTTTTAATGACAAAAATATCTAGAGTTATAGTATTTTATATTACATATTACTTGGAACATTATTAACAAAACCATAATTCCAAACATGTTTAAATTTCCTACACATTGTCTAAGTTAATCCGACTACATATACAATTCGTATTTTTTCCTTCAAGTTCAAAGATAACCAAGGAATCCATGAAATATAACCATGCCGTGAGTATGAATGTGTTCGGTATGACAAGTTTTTTAAAATTATAAATGTATAAATATGCATTAGATAAAATTAAATCCCTGGTAAAACATATTTCAAAACACATTATAAGAGATTTAACAAACAAAACTGCATTTGCATAAGTTCAAATAACTATAGCCCCTGTTATAAAGAAATACAGTATTAGAAAAATGTTCGGTTACTGATTAAACTCAAAGTTTTACGTAAATGAAAGATGCCGCCCAGAATCTCTAACAGTTTTGAGTTGTTACAATTGTAATGATTTTTGTATTGGGATATACTTCTCGTCAACAGCGAGGTCGTAAGAGTCAACGACACACCGCTTGATACAATGACAGCAGCTGGGAGAGGAGTCGGCCATGGCCTTTGTTAAGAGCGCGATTCACCTCACTTTTAAACGTCTTTACTTATTTTTATATATGTACCAGATATTTTTTTCTTATTTTATACATAAATTGTGATAAAATCTTCTTCTTAGGAAATTTTTGTATCTCTCATAGTTTTTGCGTAAAGTGTCGTAAACAACAAAATTTGCACTTGACGGTTTTAAGTACGCCACTAAAACCAACTGACATACCAAACCGACAAAATCCACAGTGTATAACAATGTTGTAAGCTATGATTTGACATATATAAAAACAAAAAATAAAATACTTTTGTATTTAATAAAAAATGCTGAATTTTGAAATGAAAATAAAAAATATCAAAATTTTTTTAAAAATACAAAAATTATTTTTTGTTTTGTTTTTGTCTATTTCAAATCATAGCCTACTACATTGTTATATAGTGTGAATTTTTTTCAGTTCGGAATGTCAGTGGGTTTTAGTAGCGTACTTAAAACCATAAAGTCCAAATTTTGACGTTTACGACTCATTACGCAAAAACTATGAGAGATACAAAAATTTCCTAAGAAGAAGATTTAATCATAATTTATGTATAAAATAAGAAAAAAAATATCTGGCACCAATATAAAAATAAAAAAGACGTTGAAAACTGAGGTGAACCGCGCCTTTAAGAAGAAATCATCCCAGCATTCGCCCGGAGCGATTTCGGGAAACCATGGTAAACTTTTTTCAATGTGGCCCGGAGCCGGGGATCGAACCCGGATCCTCCCGAATAGGAGTCCGACTTGTTATCGTGTCGCCGCCTCCAAGTAAATAGTGAATGTAGTTTATATTCGGTATCTATACTTACCATTATTTCTCGTTTAGTAGCAGCTGCAAAAGTAAATACTATTGTATTACTGACTAGGAGTGCGTAAAACACTACCCTCTCAGATTTGTAGGTAATGTACGCCTAAGAAATAAAACTGGGATGACTTCTGACGATTAACAAGTTTGTCGCAACAGTACACTTTTTACAGGACGATATTTTCAACAACTGCAACACGGCGCGGCGGTTGAAACCTGTGGGAGCTACCTCCGTCTAAATATTCTGTACTCAAAACAGTTAAAATATTTAGTATTAACTGATATCCATGTAACTTTAGCATCTTCACTTACCTATAGCGCACAACTTACACCGCGTTGCAAATCTAGTCTGCCTCTGATCCCATGCCTGGCAATGCGCTTCAAGCCATGGTAACAGTAGATAACTAAGAGGAAGTATTGTGCGAGTTCGCGTACAATAAGTGTGGAGAGCTAAGGGCGACATAGCATGTGATTCACGCCTCATCCTAGCCTCTATGCACAAGTCAATAAACTTGCGTGCAGTCTTCACGCTGATAACTCGCCTCTGGAAAATATTCAGTGGCGACTACAATTTAATGACTAATTTTATGTTATAAAAGTGTGTTGGACGAGCTTATACTTTCGAAATATTTAGAACCAAGATCAGCACACCTAAAATGATCGTAAAATCTTACAATTCTGCAATTTTTGGTGAGAGTGTTATTTTAAGTTTTTGAACCATAACATTGATTCAAATTGTATTATCAAAATTTTCTTTCCGCCAAAGCTTACGATATATTCTTCGTTAATTGCTTGACATAAATAATAATTTAAACTTTCATTAAATTGTCATGCAGAATAACTGCAAACTAATCACAGGTTAACTTTCAAGAATTCCCTTGCCATGATTGTGCATTACAAAACATATATTAAACTGGCGACTCCCTTAATTAATGCAAGAATAATATTTCCGTCTGGGAAGTCTCTAAGTACAAACTTTAATCACAAGCACGATAACTACGTAGGATCAATTATAAATTGCTTACTAATCTGATAAAATTGGTTATGTTTCAACACTGCTACAATCATAATCATTACAACGCTGTCTACGAATTAAAATGCATTACATAATTTACAAAACATAGAACTCTTGTAAAATTAAATATTAATAATGTATTTTATATCTAAATATAAAATCTTACTCAACAGCACTGTAATGTCAAGAAATAAAAATATTATAAATGCAGTTGCATGCATATTTATCTAAATTCTTGTGGCAAATATCAATTAAATATAAATAAAATTACTGTTTGTTCTCCACCGTTACGCCGCGGAATGTGAGGTTGATTTTCGGGTTAGTACGAGATTATTTCGTAACGCTGCATATCTCTTCCTGTATTCTGAAATTTGTATCTTACTGTGGCTGATAAAACCACTCGTTCGTTCTCTGTGGTCATGCGCGTAACTCGGGCATAACATGGGTTCAAACGAACTTAGGAATTACAATGTATACTTAAAAAGCAACGTGATTTGTTATTGAATATTATTGCGATCTATTAAACACAAAGATTTTAACAAGAGCCGTTTCATTATTAGAATATTTTTGTTCGAAATTCATGACATTTCTGTCATCTTGTTTCAATTTTATGAACTTAACGCCGTTGCATTTTTATCAATAAGTAGGGCTGTTTACAGAGATAACGTAATACAGGTGCTGGCATGTAGTAAATTTACGGTGAAATGAGCGGCGCTGTTGATACGGCGGAAATGAAGTGGGTGACACAGGCGTGGGTAGTAATTTGTGGGCGCGGGATGAAACGTGAAAAGAGAAGCACAGCAGGAGGATCACAAGGAGATTGTAATACATAATGAATAACACTCCTATACTTTTTCCATGCCTGAAATAACAATATTAAAATACACAACCATTTTGTTTCGTGTCATTCCAAACACAACGTTCAGTCCACATTAGTCGGGTAGCTGTGTGTATAAACATGTTCCCATAGCAATGCATTGCCTTCTTGATTTTGACATGACCTGCCATTGTAAATAAAACAATTACAGTAATTTTAGAGCTCATCGACGTTTATACTGAAATGGGGCTATCTCGACAACCGTCCCATATTGACCGCATGTTCACATGAACTTGTTTGAGCCAACACCTCCAAGAATATTGCCCTTTCTTCCTGGGACATCAATCTTTATGTGTGAATTGTTTGTATTGAACTCGGTAGTTGTATTCTCAGCAGTCCGTCACCTTGGAGAAAAGACACAGTTGTATCAACATGGCATCGGTAATCCTAATAACAGGTATTAAGTCGCAAACACTTTTTGGTCCTCAGGCTCAGGTTTTCGCAGTAGTACGCATTAAAATGCACTGCATTCAACACTTAACCTTCGTAAAATACCAGTCATAGTTGAAAAATAGCAGTTACGGTTCGGGACTGTTTTTTTCGGACACAAAATTCGTTCATTGGACTCCACAAATTTCAATTTTCCGATTGCATTCACTCGGAAAATAGTTGGAAACATGACAGTTTCTAGATATGTCGCGCATGTGACAACAAGAACTTATGGAAATCCGAAATTGCAAACGTTTCACAATTTGCGAAAATCTTAGTGAACCTCATGGCAATGTGAAGTTACCACGGCTCAATCTACAGACAACGATACAATTTAGCTACAGCTACACTGGAATTACAAAACGTAATTTGAAACTTGTATTTGGTGAAGCCGGTGAAGCACGGGAATTAATATGTATCTTCAAATGATGATAAATCAAATCTAAAAGAATTTGAACTGCTTTTAGAAGAGAAAATAGAAAAATTTATTGAAGTAATGGTCAACTACCATGTACTACAGGAAAAGGAAACTGTCGATAATGAAGAAGTGTAGCAACAATCCGCATTGGACAAAGTACTGTTTCACGAATCTCGCAAGGTTTAGGAGAGGCAAGATGTTTAAAGGCAGAAACGCCCTCTGAAAAAGATAAATAAAAAAAATGCGTCAAACAAGTAAATTTTTAACGAATTCCCAGTGTTGCCAAAATTTGCCAATATTAGAACTGAATGGACTGGGTTCACCGGTTTTAATTCAACAGAAGGTGACGCCCTGCAGCTATTCAATGGGCGAAAATACGTTATCCACTAGGATGTCTTAATCATTAAGCTCGTTAAGTGGAACTTAATATTCCAGTCACAGAAAAAATCTACAAAGTGATGTGGGTACTGTTGACTACAAATCACAGCCACAGTCCATGTACAAAGTATTCTGAACCTTCCAGCTTTGGATAGCTACAAAGATGGTTCACATACAAGGTTTGTAGCAGGATACTGGAAATTCTGACTGACATAAAGGCCCACATATTTCAAATTGTGCCTCGGATTTCCTACTTCTCAACGAATTTTTGGAGGAACTTGATTCACACCTTAAACAGGCTTTCGATATGGCATAGTACGATGACAAACCCTCATACATATAGATTATCAAACGTTTCGAATGAAAGGCTGTGGCAGAAAAGCGTGTTCAACTGATCACGGCAGAAGGACTGTTGGCTAGTCAAATACAAAATACTTAAAACCAAGTTTCCACCAACGTTCAAAAAATTTCGGCCATTGAATGCAACCAAAACGTTCAACTCCATCTATCTCTTCCTTCAAGACTGCTCTCGTATCAGTACTGAACTGTGGTGAAAAACAAAAATGTATAGAATGCGAAAAGCAACATGCTTTTACAGATGCCAGACATTTATTTTGAAATAACCAGACGACAGGCGGAGTGTGTGAAAGATAACACGTTGTGCTGCAACTGTCATAGAGCTAATTGTTGGTCCAAATATAGATGTCAGCAATGCCAAGAACCTCGCCACATGTTAATTAATTTTGAAGCTAGGGGCCACGGTGGCCAAATTGAAAGAACATTCGTCTCCCAACAAGGCGATCTGGGTTCGAGTCCCGGCGGGGTAGGTCCCCGGATTTTTGCATGTGAGAATCTTGCCGGACGATACCGATGGTTGGCGGGTTTTTCTCGGGTATCTCCTGTTTCCCCCGCCGTTATAATTCTGGCGCTGCTCCATACTCACCTCATGTCACCATTCACCAGCCCTAAAGACCTCAATGTTGAGCGCTGATCAAAATTTCTCACTCACTCAGTTTGAATTTAGTGATGAAACATGTGATAAAGGTGCAAATTCAGAAACTAGCGTAAACAACAATGTCATAACCATTTGTGCAGCACGTAATGAAGACACCCATTCGACCGCATACACCATAGCCATCTATACTACTAAAGCAGTAGGTCTAAAGAAAATCACAAATGAGTTACCATCAGTGCGAGTTGCTTTTCAGGAATCTAGGCACGTCATTGATGCGTCTAGCAGATCCTGAATTTGCCAAACTAGGTGCAATTAATATGCTGTTGACTACCGAGGTAGAGGCCGAGGTAAAGACAGGATAGAAGATCACTTGCCAAACACATGGATTCCAGTCAGTATTCGGCAGAGTTATCACTGGCAGTACCCCATATGCATGAAGCAGCCAGCTGCAATTTACATTGTGTCTTGCACCCATATATACTTTACTCGATGCAGCACTGTAGAGGTATTTGGAAGTTATAGAGGTAACATGGAACGGGTTTACCTTCATCGAAGATCAGCAGAGTGAAGAACACTTTACAGATACCCGTACCCATTCTATGAATGGCAGTTATGTCTTAAGGTAACTAAGGACTTGAACTATAAAATTCTCGTAATGGAACTCTGTACCGACTTCATGGGCTGGAACATAGATTACGGAATTTGCCACAGTTAAGACAGCAATACGAAAAGGGCATGGAAGAATATTAAACTTTAGGACATATGACAAGTGTAGCGGCTTTGAATAGCCCAGATGGGGCCAATGCTGGTACATCCTAGTACGGCTGGTCACCCAGTGTTGTTTATTCCACACCATGCAGTAGTAATGCAAAAGAGAGTGCTTCTTCTAAGGTCAAAATTGTCACTGATGGCTGAGCAAATGATGTTGATGACCGTTACTGTACAGTCAGCTCTTTCCCAGTCCAAAACTGCAAAAGGCTATAGTAGACATTGTGTCGATCGTCCGCAAATCACCAGTTGAAGTTACAGCTGATGTATGCAAAATGCACCGCAAAATAGTAGTGGATTCCGAGGACAGATAATACCAATGAATAGTGTTGCCTAACTGTGTCGATGATCTAGTAAGTCTTTATAAATTAAACACAGTTACTTGCAGACTTACACTATTGACATTTCACGCTTTTCGAACTCTCCAGTAGTTAACCATGGAGGAAGGAGACATGTACCCAACGGTGGCACATACCTGTTTCAATTATGCATTTGTCGTTGATGTGGTGGTAGGAACAGAAAACGAAGCATAGGGGCAGGAAATGAAAAGGTAGTTGGTTTCATTTCCCGACCCAGGTGTGTTTCAGTTACATAAGTGGAGCCCCAACAATCCTGAATGGTTAGATGTGAATGCAGGAGGAACTGAGTCACTGACCTTAGACTGTGGATAATAGGTGAAGCGTTGGGTTTGTGTTATGATCGCATGCAGAACCACTTTTACAATCAAGTGAAGTTATCAGAGTTACCAGACCCCGAAAGTGGTATCCTGACCACAGTGGTTCATCTGCACGACCTGTGCGGATGGTTGTCGCCTGTGATAACAGCGATCTAAGTTTTGCTACAAATACTGGACCGAAAGTAGAGAATGCAATGAACCAATGGTTGTGGAAGTGCTGGATGAATTGACTCAGTGCAGGGGCTCTCTACGGCTGATCTCAGAGGGGCGATGTTCAGTTTACCGGATTTTGCGAAGCCAGCGAAAATGAATATGTGGCAGGAATTTATGTTCGCTGCAAGATGGGTCCATTTATTGGTGGCAAAGTTCCGAATAGCACTGGTGAACCCAATCTCAAATCCGAAGCTCGAGCCCTACCTAACATTGTTACTGAGTCGACTTTAGTTGCACAGCAAGATTTATGATGTTTCGTGGTTGGACAGACTTTAAGATTGTTCTTGCTTATAAATGTCACATCATAGGTTGAAAACATTTCTAACCAACTGAGTCGTCAATATTCAGTCTATTTTACCTTGTAATTTATGGAATCACGTTCCATTAGAACACAATCCAGCAGATAAAGCTTCCCGAGGCTGACTGCCTGACAAATTAATTAACAACACATTTTTGTTTGCAGATTATATTTGGCTAGCTCAAGCTCTGGAATACTGGCCTTCAAACAAATGAGCTGAACTGGACTCTGTTCATAAAGTTTCCCTTGATCAATGTGTTAATTGTGCACTAGGCCCATATTCCCCGCTCATTAGTTTTGTTGGGTCACCTCCCATACAGCAAACAAAGTTTTAGATACATCACAGTAACATTTCAGTGCAAAATGTACGTTTAAGTACTCTAACAAAATATTTCAGAGAGGTTTCAGCAATGTCTCAGAAATTTAGATATGTCCCCTCTCGTACACATTAGACAGCAATGTTACAGATACATTGCACTGTAGCATTATTGAAATATTTTTAGTGTATCGGTTCAGAAGCATTACAGTGTAATGTAACATAAATTTTGTAGTGAAATATAACAGAAACTTTGTGGTGAAGGAGTCCATGGTGTGTCTGTAGAGGGAGGTGGAGCGAGAATTCCAATGGTGCTTGCTACCGTGCGAGAGCTCATCGCAAGCATTTATACGTATGTAGTGTTCCAGAAACATTATTGCATGAGAGATTGGTAATTTTTCAGTAAATAGCTACTGTAAGGTGAGAGCGAATAATGCAAGCAAGCATTATTTAATTTCTTACCTACATTTACTGACTCACTAGCTAGTAGTACCTGGCTATGAGGATGATGTCAACGCAGACCAGACGACGGACATGGTCACCAGACAATCGCTGGTAGCTATGAAAGAGCCGCGGTACAGTTGATTGTCTCTGCAGTACGTACCTGTAGTCTGATCTGCTCTCATGATAAAACACAAGTAAAGCACCTGAACAGGAGGCAGCAGGTAGTTGAGTGGCTAGTGGTACCAGGCTATAAGGATGATGTCGATGGATGCCAGACGGCGGACATGGTGACCAGACAGTCGCTGGTGGCTAGGAATGAGCCATGGTACAGTTTATTGTCTTGGCGGTACGTACCTGTAGCCTTATCTGCTTTCATGGTAAGAAACAAGTAAAGCACCTGGGGCAGGAGGCAGCTGGTAGTTGAGTGGCTAGTGGTACCAAGCTATAAGGATGATGTCGACGCATGCCAGACGGCGGACATGGTTACCAGACAGTCACTGGTAGCAAGTGATGCGCCGCGGTACAGTTGATTGTCTCTGCAGTATGTACCTGCAGACTGATCTGCTCTCATGATAAGAAACAAGTAAAGCTCCTGGGGCAGGAGGCAGCAGGTAGTTGAGTGGCTAGAGGTACCAGGCTATAAGGATGATGTCAACGCTGACCAGACGGCGGACATGGTGACCAGACAGTCGCTGGTGGCTAGGAATGAGCCATGGTATAGTTTATTGTCTCTGCAGTATGTACCTGTAGCCTTATCTGCTTTCATGATAAGAAACAAGTAAAGCACCTGGGGCAGGAGGCAGCAGGTAGTTGAGTGGCTAGTGGTAGCAGGCTATGAGGATGATGTCAACGCTGACCAGACGGCGGACATGGTCACCAGACAGTCACTGGTGGCTAGGGATGAGCCGCGGTACAGTTGATTGTCTCTGCAGTACATACCTGTAGTCTGATCTGCTCTCATGATAAGAAACAAGTAAAGCACCTGGGGCAGGAGGCAGCAGGTAGTTGAGCAGCTAGTGTTACCTGGCTATGAGGATGATGTCGACGCTGACCAGACGGCGGACATGGTCACCAGACAGTCACTGGTGGCTAGGGATGAGCCGCGGTACTGTAGATTGTCTCTGCAGTACGTTACTGCAGTCTGATCTGCTCTCATGATAAGAAACAAGTGAAGCACCTGGGGCAGGAGGCAGCAATTATTATAGTGGCTAGTAGTACCTGGCTATGAGGATGATGTCGACGCTGACCAGACGGCGGACATGGTCACCAGACAGTCACTGGTGGCTAGGGATGAGCCGCGGTACAGTTGATTGTCTCTGCAGTATGTACCTGTAGTCTGATCTGCTCTCATGATAAAAAACAAGTAAAGCACCTGGTGCAGGAGGCAGCAGGTAGTTGAGCGGCTAGTGGTACCTGGCTATGAGGATGACGTCGACGGAGACCAGACGGCGGACATGGTCACCAGACAGTCACTGGTGGCTAGGGATGAGCCGCGGTACTGTAGATTGTCTCTGCAGTACGTTCCTGCAGTCTGATCTGCTCTCACGATAAGAAACAAGTGAAGCACCTGGGGCAGGAGGCAGCAATTATTATAGTGGCTAGTAGTACCTGGCTATGAGGATGGTGTGAATGCGGGCCAGACGGCAGACATGGTAACCAGACTGTCGCTAGTGGCAAGGGATGAGCCGCGGTACTGTAGATTGTCTCTGCAGTAGGTACCTGCAGTTTGATCTGCTCTCATGATAATAAACAAGTGAAGCACCTGGGGAAGGAGGCAGCAGGTAATATAGTGGCTAGAAGTACCTGGCTATGAGGATGGTGTCAACTTGGGCCAGACGGCGTGCACGATCACCAGACAGTCGCTGGTGGCTAGGGATGAGCCGCGGTACTGTAGATTGTCTCGGTGGTACCTGCAGCCTGATCTGCTCTCTGCACGAATACCTGCGCCGCCGCCGACATCCGCCCCACCTGAGTAGCGTCCTCCTTCCACGGCGCCACCAGTACAGCGCGCATCCTGTCACACACCACACAACCTCCTCACCCTGCTGCTACTACCACTTGAATTTCAGCAGCCAGCGACCCTTAACTTCAGAAGAGCTGTTCGCAACTGGTCGTGAAGATCATCAGAACTTATAACGATGCGAAATTCATTATCAATCATCACATATTACCAGTCTGTGTTTAACCGAGCAATGCTGTAAACAAAGCCACCATTTATGCAAAAAAAATTTAGCGCACGTGATAAGCGCTGACTTCATAGATTTGCTTCCAAAATGTGTTATGTATTAGTATGGTTCGTGGACACTTATGAACTTCGACACTGATGAGTGTATTTAACTAATTCTCCTTGTCTAACACACCATTAATGACTTGTAGTTGATCTCGTCCATCCTGACTAATCCAAGATGGAAGGTTGCCTTCGTGAACCTTATACACAATATGGGAAAGTAGCCGAAAAAAAGGTAGACAAACTACACGAGCGCTCCTAGTGGCGTGAACTGTAAGCTCGGTGATAAAGCGTGTGTTAAATGGCATTTTGCTGTATTTTAGTTGCGTTTTAATTACACTTTTTTTGAATTAGTGGTAATTTGTTATCGCAGGAGAGATTTCTGCAGTGTACTGCTACAATAATTACGATAGCGCAGACTGCTCTCCAAATCCTATTTAAGATGTTAGAAGACCCAAATCAGTAAGTAACACATCTGTTCGAAGTATTGTTTTTCTTATTTGTTTTACGTTTTTAGAATGGTTTAATAGCAAATGCATGTTATTTTGTACAATATACCGTTTTATTTTTTTGTAGATGTAAACAAAGAATGCTGAAGTCGAAAAGAGCTGACTGGATCTCCTATATTGTCCTTGGACTGGATGTACGAAAAGTGGGCGTGGTGGTTTATAATTTGTTGCGACTGTTCAGAAACGAAGATTTTCCTTTACAAGAGTAAGTACACACTAGAATATGCAGTTTCTGTAATGTTGGTGTGCAGTTGAACATGACCTTACGAGAATTGACTAAATAGGTACATTGTGCCAGTTGGTAAATAAGGCACTCATATTATTTTGGCCAAACTGTTGATTTCAGAGATAGGCCTATAGTTAATTAATGAAAAATGTTTCTGTGGTGGTTAAAATTAGTCGTACCTAAAGAAAACTTTCCGTAAGGATCAGTTTAGGCTACATTAGGTAACATAATTTGATCTATCGTTAGGTTAGGTTACCTCACCTACTGTAATCTAATCCAACGAAAATTTTTCTCTACATAGGACTGCTTCTAACCTCTACAGAAACATTTTCCATTAATAATTTTTTTTTACCATAATTCTGAAATAAGTAGATTCGCCAGTAACGTATACAATGTGTGGCAATTTTTAATATTTACCTACAGTCCATGCTTAGGAAATTGGTGAGAGGTAAATGTGAAGAGTAGCTGCTCGTCGTATAGTGGCCAAAATATTGATTGTAGAGGTATAGTTTGCTGAGTGAAAATATTTCTACGCTGGTTAGTAGTAGCCCAATGCAAAAAAAAAAGTTGTAACCTGACCTAACCTGATGTTAGGTTCCTTAAAGTTAATCTGATGTATGTAGGTTAACTTTAATCACTCTAGAACAATTTTTCACTTCTGAAATCAATAATTTGGCCACGTAGCTTCTTCTCATAGTTACCCAGTGAGGTAGTGGACTTTGCTTTCTAATAAGTTTGGGAGGGGAAGGGAGAGGT